>JADBJO010003065.1:200000-205000 GCA_016801955.1 Conus betulinus
CGTCGATTCATGTTTTGAGTTTTTCTGAGTCCTTGAAAGTGGACATTTAAACTGTGAACTGACGGATTTACTTTGAATTCCTTTGAGATTCATCAACACTACTTCATCTATTTCTGTAGAACAGCCCGCTGGAAGGGGGAGATACGTTGCAGCCTAGCATGCTCCCAGACCTGCTGGGAGACGACATGTGCTGATAACGTCCGTGATGTTCCAGACATCGCCCTTTATACAATATTAAGACAATGAGCAAAGACGTGTTGTGCATGCGCCAGACTACACGTACATTTCCCAGTAATTTGCCAGCAATTTAGATGCAAAAAGATCAACACCTTCGTCGGAATAAAACTCTTTGTTTATCTGCACATCATTTGTTTCTAAATTGAGGGCTTTTATCTTATTTTGTTTTGTTCTAAAACTGTTTCTTTTGAAGGAATAGAAACGTTTCCTGTACTATTAAACACGTTCTGAAAGGCTTTGCATATTTTGTACACGTATGCTTTTAAAGTTGAACACCTATTTTGTGCTTTTTTCAGTATCAGAAGTTTTTCTACATTTTCTTGATAGTCATAATTGCCGTGCTGTGTCGACACTTTGCCATTTTTCTTTTATTCTCCATCAGGTCTGGTGAATCTCGGCTGCAGCGGATAAGCTTCTATTCCTGATTGGCTGTCGATGAACACACTTCAGCTCTTCAGCGGTCATCAGCTTTTCTTGAAGGATAGTGTCAATAAGGGTCAAGAATTCTTCATGACTGGTATCTTCTTTGGCGGCGCCAGCGCCCACTGCGTTGTTCTGTTTTCGTTAGGAGAAAGGTGTTGTCGGACAGACTTTGCTTCAGAGAGCCACACGTTGAGCAGATAGCAGGCCCTTTGTTACCTTTTCCTTCAGCTTTCGGACGCTTGTAGGCAACACAATACCCCTCAAACAGCGTATGGAACGTGTACAGAAATGGACTGAAGGCTGAACTGAAAGGAAGCACGAAAATCGCCATGGCGACGTTGATGTCTCCAGAGATTGGAGTACTACTTCTAGCCAGCAGTCCTAGCAGACCAATAGGGAACCAGCACAGGAAATTAGACATCACCACCAACTGCAGACGTCTGGCAACGGCCGTGTCATTGGCCATCTTGTTCACGCTACTGATGGTCTTTTCTGGGAACGAATGGACCAGAAGATCATGCACTGACCAGCAGCAATCAGAAGGAACAAGATGAAGTTGAAGACGATCATGACAAGAAAGGAATACTCGCTCCCAGGAAACGCCTTTCTGGTGACGGGCAAGGGGATGCAGATGCCTGTCTGACTGTAGAAATCCCAGGGCGGGGAGAAAGGGAGGAGTGGAGTGGCAGCAAGCAGCACCCCCCTCCTCCTCCCACGCCAGAGTGCACGCTGTTTGAGCACTCTTCGGGGATCGGGGAGAAGCGGAGCTTTCTGGGCGGGAAACGAATGCCCAAAAAGCGTTCAAGTGTGATGAGACATATGAGGAAGCCGACACCTCACTGGACAGGAAAGACAGGAATCCAGCCATCTGACAAGCTACGCTGTGTTTCCACTGTGTAGCATTCCACTCATAATTTCCATAGTAAACACGGTCAGCTATTCCCATGATGGTCAAATAGACGCCCATCAAGAAATCAGACACACAAAGATGAGTGACAAAGATGTCAAAGCCGAGTTTTGCACTCACTCCCTTGCCAAAAACACGATACCAGAAACTAGCAGCGTTCCCAAGCAGAGCAAAGAGAGCGTAGATGACGAGAAACACTCTGAAAATATTCTCCCTCAGCAGAGCTGCACAAGAGGACACCTCATCGGAGGGAGCATGGCAATTTTTCAGTGTCCACGCTTCCAGGAAGCACGCTTGGACAGCACATGTGTGAAAACGGACGTGTAAATCTGTTTCTAGTGTCGACAGATTTTCTCCGTGGAATTCTGTGACCGGACATCCAGACAGGTCCAGAACCTTCAGCTGATGCTAGTGCACTGAAGCCTCGTTCCAGGACGGTCTGCAGCTGGCTTCCAGAGAGATCCAGGCGCTCAATGTTCGGGAACAGGACGAAAGAGATGTTGGAGATCTCATGCGTGTTGCTGCCAGACGTGTCCAGGTGAAGCACACCCGGGAATGGCTTGTCCATGTAATCGATGGCATTCAGAGACAACAGCGCGTTGAAAGCTAACGACAAAGAGCGCAAGTTGTTCATTTCTCCAAGCTTGACGTCTGTGAAGCTGGTCAAGGAATTGTAACTGAGGTCAAGTGTCTGTAGATCAGACAATCTGACCCCGTCAATCTCTTTTATCTCACAGTGCCTCAGGCTGAGGTAAATCAGATTGCTATTTTGGGCCACACCCTGTAACGTCATACCCGTGAAGCCAGCTCTCAGGTATCTCAACTGAGGATAGGCGTCCGTTGAAAAGTTGCGAGAGCTATCAAAAGCGTAACCTGTGCATGTACAGTCTTCGGGACACGTCAGTGGACACATCAGCTCATCGTCCCGTCTGGGACACTGAGACTCCCCGTCACACAGATAGTCAGCATGAAGACAGATGTCGGCTCCGTGACATCGTAGAACCCAGGACATTGAATGGACTCACAGTCTGTTTCGTCCTCTCTCCTGCCGGGCAGTCAGACACGCCGTTACACCGCACAAAGACAGGCAGGCAGTAGCGATCCCCAGGGCACCGGAAGTGGGTGTCTGGGCAGACAGGGTCGCTGCGGGAGACGTTCAGTGCCGTGACGTCCATGCCTCCTGCAGGCCGCAGTCTGACGACGGCAGGGGGCAGCACTTTGTTGGACCAGAAGCTGTCTATGGAGGCCCAGCATGCTCTTCGTCGCTTCTGTCCACGCACAGGTAGACCCCGTCACACCGGGAGTCCTGCTGTCCACGGTCTGGTAGACCCCGTCACACCGGGAGTCCTGCTGTCCACGGTCTGGTAGACCCCGTCACACCGGAAGTCCTGCTATCCACGCACTGGTAGACCCCGTCACACCGGAAGTCCTGCTATCCACGCACTGGTATACCGCGTCACATCGGAAGTCCTGCTATCCACGCACTGGTAGACCCCGTCACACCGGAAGTCCTGCTGTCCACGCACTGGTAGCCCCGTCACACCGGAAGTCCTGCTATCCACGCACTGGTATACCCCTCAACCTCTCCCCCGCTCCAAATCACAAACTGCCCTCCAAGACTGCATCCTCCAACTCAGTCAGCATACCTCCACCCCCAACCCTCTCCAACATGTCAGCGTCACTAAGGACACCACTACCATTCTGCTGGGGGATGATGTAGTGAAAGGGGTGGATCCCTCCCGCTCCTCACCTCCCAACAGCAAGCCCCAAAAAGTGTGTGTCAGTGACCTGACAGTGACCCAACTGACCGAGTGGCTCAGTGGCCAGACACCCTCAACTACCGTGAGACTAGCTGCAGTTCATGTTGGGATCCACGACTGTGCACAAGTCCAGGCCTCAGCAGACAGTGCCATCAGCAGTGACAAGTGGAAAGACCTTCTTTCCCAGTGCCGGAGGGTCTTTCCCAAAGCGTCACTGCTAGCCTCTGCTATCATCTGCCAGAGGACGACACCCCTTCAATGCAGTCATTCAACACACAGCAACAGGAACCTGCAGCAGGTGTGTGACGGCATGGTGGGTGTGCACTACAGGGACCACACTGCTGTCTTCACCACCAGCAGTGGTGCACCCAATGGCACTGTACCAAAATGCCATTCTGCCAACGAAGAAAGGGACAGCACGCCTTGCTGAAAATCTGTTTGCGAGAGAAAACAGGCAGACAGCATCGGCACCAAGAGGGGCAGTGACCACAGGCCTCGCCCCACTGGACGTCTCTCCTCTTCCCCCTTGTTACATCACCGCTCCCTTCCTCCTCCCGTCCATTCACCTATTCACCTACTCCACATATGTTACCAACAAACAATCACACATCACAGTCCTCTCAACCCCAGAACCCTCCTACTCTTCCCCATTCTCCGGCCCGACCCACACTACTCGGAAGTCTTTCCCCCCCTCCCTACCCCCACTCTAAACCCCACCCATCCATCCACTTCGACGACCGGACAGCAGGCCTATACACGCGGGGAACTAATTCGTATGGTAATAGAGAGGACTACACTTCGCCTCCACAACCACCACCCATGATGCCACCGCCTGTGTATCCTCCTATGTTCTTCCCTTCTTTTCCTCGTAGCTTCCCACCTACTTTTTGGCAGTGGCCACACTTCATGCCAATGCCACCAAACCAAACTATGGCCAGTTCTCATAGACTTGAATCAGTGTGTGTGTGTGTGTGTGTGTGTGTGTGTGTGTGTGTGTGTGTGTGTGTGTTATAAGTATATATACACTCGTGTTGAAAGTGCAGACTTTGAACTATATGCATCAGCCAATGTGGACTGTGTAATTCCGAATCTGCCGACCATCTGATAAGCTGAAAAGATAAAGTTGTTGCGAACTACATTATTAGCATCTGTGAAGAAAGCAAGACTCTTATATCATAGTTTTATTATACCTGAATGGTGTGTGAGCACGCTCAGAAACCTGCTGTGGTGTGGATAAAGCTTCAGTGACACTTGCCACAAGCGTGTTACGTAACTTTGTGAATTTAACTTTGTCATTTTTCATATTCATTATCCTTTTTCATTGAGCATTGTTGGATTTGGTGTGTAAGTGTGTTGTATCACACTTATTTGTAGTTTTGACTTCCTTTTTTCATATTCATTATCCTTTTGAATTGAAGATAGTGTTGTGTGTGTATACCATACAGACATATTGAGTTTGTATTCAAGTGTATCCTGCTATATATATATATATATATTTTTTTTTTTTTAGTTTGCATAAATGGTGCAATCATCTTCAAAGTGGCCACAGGAAGACGGACTACGTATTGGACATCTTAATATAAACCATATACAAAACAAGTTACATGAGGTTCCTACTATACTGTACAATCAAGACAAACCCTTCCATATATTTGGCTTCACTGAATCAAGAC
>JADBJO010003065.1:210000-227500 GCA_016801955.1 Conus betulinus
ACGTTGCTGCTGGGCGTGAAAGACCGCGCAGGCATCAGTGGGGAGGACGAAATCTGAGGGATGGCTGATGTTCAGGTGGTAGGCTGTGGTTCCGTCGTTCCATTGTAACAAAAACGAGTACCTGTTTTGAGCACAGATATTAACAAGATGACGGGAGTGTACCTGTTATGAACACAGATACTGACAAGGTGATGGGGAGTGTACACTGCTATGAACACAGATATTGACAAGGTGATGATGGAGTGTGTACCTGTTTTGAGATACACAGATATTAACAAGATGACAAGGTGGGGAGAGTACCTGCTATGAACACAGATACTGACAAGGTGATGGGAGTGTACCTGCTATGAACACAGATATTGACAAGGTGATGGGAGTGTACCTGCTATGAACACAGATACTGATAAGGTGATGGGAGTGTACCTGTTATGAACACAGATATTGACAAGGTGATGGGAGTGTACCTGCTATGAACACAGATATTGATAAGATGACAGGAGTGTACCTGTTATGAACACAGATATTGATAAGATGACGGGAGTGTACCTGTTATGAACACAGATATTGACAAGATGATGGGAGTGTACCTGTTGTACCTGTGACAAGATGACAGGATGTACCTGCTAACACAGATATTGACAAGGTGACGGGAGTGTACCTGTTATACCTGTTATGAACACAGATACTGACAAGGTGACAGGAATGTACCTGCTATGAACACAGATATTGACAAGATGACGGCAGTGTGCCTGTTGTAATCTAAGATATTGAAGAAACGGGAAATTGTACCTCTTGTGAACAAAGATCCTGAAAAAAAAAGGAAGTGTACCTATTATGAACACAGAGATTGAAAAGATTAAAGCGAGTGTACCTGTTATGAACAAAGACATTGAAAATAGGTGGAATTGTGCCAATTGTGAACAAAGATCTTGAAAAACTGATGGATTTGTATCTTTTATGAACAAAATTATTGAAAAGTTGGTAGGAAATGTACCTGCTATGAACTAAGATATTGAAAAGTTGGTGGAAAGTGTATAATGCTAGCGTGTCAACATGTGTGTGTGTGTGTGTGTGTGTGTGTGTGTGTGTGTGTGTGTGTGTGTGTGTGCACGCGCGCGCGCGTGCGTGCATAAAGGGCTGGCTAGCTGGCTGCACTGGCGGGCAAACTACAAATCTTCCACTCAACGGACACAGAAATCCCATCATATTCAATCAAATCCAACCGCACGTTGCTTACAAATCAGGCATCTGACGATTCCCACTGCTCCTCAGTCCCACCATCAGGTAGTCCGTTTTAAGCACGTGCCCCCAAAACTCGGCCACCCTCCCCCACTCCTGCTCCGTGTTGAGGCTGACCAGGTGACCCCCGTTGCCCTGGCAGGACTCGCTGGCCTCTGTCCAGGTCACCTTCCGGTCGGGCCGGACGTACCGGTAGCATCTCTCGCCGATCCCGAAAGAGCTGCCTCCGCAGAGATTGGACGGAGGACACAAGGCCGCCTTGTCCTCGGCGTTCAGGCAGAAGGTGTCAAAACTGCAGATGAAGTGAAGCACCAGAACCCGGCCCTCATCCCCCCGAGCAAACCCACCGCCCGTTCATCAGACGTTGGGGCGGAGAAGCAGGACTGTGGAAGGAAAACAGGAGCCTGAACCCCGCGCGTTCGTCATGGGCGTCGCTTTTGAAACGGACGGATATCACATCGGTGTGATAGACTTGCGGACGCGCCCTCCGCCGGGTCACAAAGGACGGACTCGGGGGCCCCGCGGCAGGCTGAGGACAGGTGGATTTGGAGACGGTCGCACTGACAGTCGTGGCAGACCTGCAGGTCCAGCAGGACGAAGCTGACCATGATGACCTGCTCGGCCGGGGCCTCGACGTCACGCAGGCGTCCGCGGAAGGTTGGTACTGCGTGGCTCCCTTCCAGTTGTACGTCTGGATGTGGCCTGAGAACACACACACACACACACACACACACACACACACACACGCGTCCACGCGCGCGACACACACACACACACACACACACACACACACACACACACACACACACATACACACACACACACATACACACAGGGCATGCATAATTGCACACTTGCTTGACTCATATCTGAAGTGCTGTCATCCAGACACCCACAGTTATAACAGTACTGACAGTGGACATTGAATCAATGTTCAATCGTCTTACTAACTACACTCCGTGACGGCTGATCACTGTGGCAAAGTAGCTGATTCTGAAAGAATTCAGCTAACATCCATCTCAAAAAAAAAAAGAAAAAAAAAATTTGCAACTTATATTGAAAACAGTTACAAATAATCCTATGTGAGTGATAGCGATTACGTCGCAATCGCGAACGTGTCAACTGCTCGTGAAAAGATTTAGTGAGGGGTGGGAAGGGATGGGTTCAGGAGAAGGAAAGTGTGGGGTGGGGGGTGGGTTTGGTGCCAAATGTTGTTAAATCGATAATTCTTAATCCCTGTTGTCTATCATTTGTATTTCACACTAGCAAATCATAGGGACATTCAGTTACCCAAACATAGATGACAGAAAAAATAATGCTTGTACTGACAACACATACTGCAAACGTAACTGTCGTACCGAGGCAAACACTAACCTGGATAGAGAGTTGAAAAGAAGTGTTCCCGCAGATGGCCAAGGTCGTCGAAGTCCTGGATGACGAATCGGTGCTGATCTATCGGCTCGCTGGCGATGTGATTCAACTCATGGATTTCCACATCGTGCCCGATGCCAATGGCATAGATCTGAATGCCGCGCGCTTGTGCTTCTTCCGCTTCTCTCCAGGTGCGACCTCCGTCCTGCGATCGTCCATCTGTCAGGAGAATGGCCACGTTGGCCACCAAAGGGCGGTCACCCTTGGCGACTGTGAACACCTCTGTTCTCGCGGTATGGAGAGCGTCACCAGTGTTGGTCCTGAGACCATGAAGGTGGGGGATGTCTGCTATAGCTGCAAACACATCCGTCTTGGTCTGGTAGGAGTCGAGATCCATCTGGATGTGACTCTCGTGGCCGTAGTGACGGCAGCCACTCTCACGTTGCCACTGTCAATGTCTGCCATTTCCAGGATATCCACCATGAACATCTTCATTCGATCAAAGTCTGACGGATATACACTTGACGAAGAATCCAGGATGAAGGCGACGTCGGCCTCTGTCCAGGCAAAACCTGCGGGAGTAGGAGCGAAGCGCATTGAATGTTTTGCTAACGGCTTCCAGTTGAAAAATAAGGCTGCAAACAAGCATGCCAGTGATATTGCAAGTGTCTTTTGTTTTTTAAAACGACTAGGTCCATTTTGGCAACAACCGATTTAGCAGCTCCTTTTGTTATCTTTTCTCACTGTGTGGGTTCCCTTCAATTCGGGCTGTTGGTGTCTTGCTCGCATTTTCACAGTAAATCTGTGTATGCCCATGTTCATGACAAACTGACTATGCTTTTGATGTTCTCGGTTTTGTACTGTTTACCAACAACAACAATCATCATCGTCGTCGTCGTCATCATCATCTGTAACATCATCATTTCATTGTATCATAGTAATACCACCATCACTGCCATCACCACCACCGTCAACTATGATAATAATACTACTAATATTAACAACAATGACGGCCACAGCAACAGCGACAGCAGCAGCAGCACCATCACCACCAACTACAATAACAACACCAACAGACAGATAAATAGATAGGTAGGTAGGTAGATAGGTAAACAGACAAACAATTAGATAGACAGACAGAGACAGACAGACAGACAGACAGATAGATAGATAGATAGATAGATAGATAGATAGATAGATAGATAGATAGATAAGGGTATGAAATTAGCGCAAATTTTAAATAGGAATATTGATTTTCTGCTACTGTTTCAGCTGTTTATACTGTTGGTTATACTCTACCACTTAACTAGCCTGATTTACATACATCTTTTCACATAATTTTATCCGTTCTAAACAACACATAACTTATACTTCCTTTTTTTCTTTTTTACAGAATGTTCCCTGCTGAAGAGAAGGACGAACCAACAAGCACGAGCATGCGCAAAATACACACACACACACACACACACACACACACACACACACACACACACACACAAACGCGCGTGCGCGCACGAGACGCACACACACAATCAGGCATGTGTGTGTGTGTGCATGTGTGTGTGTGCGCGCGCACACACACACACACACACACACACACACACACACACACACACACACACACACACACACACACTCACTCATACATATAGAAGATAAATAGATGGACAGACAGATAGACAGACCAGATAGACAGACAGACAGACCAGACAGACAGACCAGACAGACAGATATATAGAAAGAAAAGTACATATTTTACACACACACACACAGACAGATGGATAGATAGACAGATAGACAAACAGACAGATAGATGCACATTCGATTATAATGAGACAAGAAAAATCGTAATGCGGCCATCGTCTGCTTTCACCCTGAACCAACATTGAATGACTATCGCCCTGTAGCTCTGACCTCCACAGTTATGAAGTGCTTTGAAAAACGTATTCTCCGTCGCTTATTAACTTTTGTTGGTCAGTATCTTGACCCCTTTCAGTTCGCTTATAAACACCACAGAGGTACAGATGACGCAGTTCTAACTCTTCTTCACAATGCTTCTTCCACTTAAACAAACCAGGTTCTTTTGTGCGTATTCTTTTTATTGATTTTTCCTCTGCTTTTAATACTATACAGCCACATCTCTTAGCTATGAAACTGCTTGACTTAGGTGCTGACCCAAAGCTTACTCTATGGATTGTCAATTTTCTGCGTAACAGAACTCAGTCTGTTCGTTTTCAGTCTGTACCATCCTCTGAACGCTCTGACACACAGTCCTTCATTGGCCTCACGACTGACACACAGTCCTTCATTGGCCTCACGACTGACACACAGTCCTTCATTGGCCTCACGACTGGCACACAGTCCTTCATTGGCCTCACGACTGACACACAGTCCTTCATTGGCCTGGCACACACTTCACACGACTGACACACAGTCCTTCATTGGCCTCACGACTGACCACACAGTCCTTCATTGGCCTCACGACTGACACACAGTCCTTCATTGGCTCCTACTCCACGTATACGGCTGCATGCATATGACACGCGAACAGTATTCACCTGATCCCTACCTATTCTGTGTATCACAATGTGACAGATGATTCTCAGAGCAGGCTGCATTAAAACCCTTGTCTAGAAAAGAAGAAGACCATCATATCTGTTGTTAACATTTTTTTTTTTTTTTTTCAGAGGCACGGATTGAACAGAAACGAGCATTTTAAGTGTTGACAGCTCAGCTCGTTTCGCCATCATGTACGCTTCCACTCTCAGATGGCTAATACTTGCAGAACTAAAACCGTTCAAAGTAGTGTACTGTCACGGTGCTTCATACATTCACCGAGTTCAATGCAGTCAAGACCAGACTGTTTCCATCAAGCCAGTATTTCTCTTCGTTAACAATTCATTTACTTTAACAGTGTTGTGGTTCTTGGCTAAGTGAAGAAAAAGAGAATGAAACCGCATCGAAAATCAGATAACGACGAGCAGTTATGGTAGAATTGTTGTTTTGTTCCTCGTTTTTTTTTTTTTCTGTTAAAGAATAAATACAAGTTTCTGGGGGAGTTCATGAAATGTTCAAACCAAACACCTCCACAGCTGATCATTTGTGCGTGGTGAGACCTCTGGCAAAAACATGAATACGTATTATTGTCCTTTTTTATGAGTTTTATTTGCGTGAGGGTTTTGCTACAGATACATAAAAAGCCCATTTCAATGCAATCTCAAACACTGCATAAACATGTAAACCTTATGCATGTGCTGCTTACTACGAATAAGATACATTTTTTCAGAGAGAGAGAGAGAGAGAGAGAGAGAGAGAGAGAGAGAGAGAGAGAATAGAATTGTTTGTTCCATGTGGTCGCTGTTGGATACAAGTACAGTCTGGTTTGTCAGAGACTAGACTCAGCCTCGAGCTATCGGATATAGGCGTTCCATATAGAGCTGTATCACAGAACAGTGATTGGTCACACTGACCCAACGAAACCATCCTCTCACGTTTAGCGTCGATGTGTTCCAGTGTAATATGTAACCTAGTGATGCAGAATGTCACTCCAGTACCGACGACGGTACACACTGTCACCGGGTGAAATTTTACAGCTGACATTTTGCACTGGGGTGACATTTTTTTTTATACCAGGGTGACATTTTGCACTGAGGGTGACATTTTCTGCCAGGGTGACATTTTAAAAAAACATCTGGTATTTGTTTTTATTTATTCTTTACAGAAAAAAGAGAAACAAAACAACAACATTACAAAAACCGTAATTCAGGCAGAAAGCAAGCAAGAAAAATAAAGAGAAAAGAAGATATAACTTGAACATGACATCGCATAGGCATATTAAGTATGATTACTTGGTGACATACAAAGCAGAAGTACATTATACTTCATGCAGTACAAGCCATCATAAACAGTACTTTTATGTCGAATATTTTAGAACTGCTACCCGTATTTAATCTGGGCACTTTAAGAAAAAAAAAAGTGAAGGATAAATAGAGATAGAGAGATAGATTGGTAAGGATACATACATAGTAAGAAGAGAGACATATAGACGGGCAGATAGACAGCAGACAGGCGGACAAATAAGTAGACAAACAGAAAGACATAATGGGCAACAAGGATGCCATGGATGGCAACAAGTCAAGATAGGTTATTGCCACATGGTTCATTGTCTTTCAAACATTAGAAATTAAAAAAGCCCACTTCAGCAGCATGCTAGAGCCTCGTTGAATGTCATGTCATGTGTGTATGTGTGTATATATATATATATATATATATGTGTGTGTGTGTGTGTGTGTGTGTGTGTGTGTGTGTGTGTGTGTGTGTGTGTGTGTGTGTGTGCGTGCGTGCGTGCGTGCGTGAGAAAAGGAAAAGACAGTATGAAGTTAGTGCTTGTGAAAGTGTTGCATCTCGCTGGACTGTGGTGGAAGTCACCAACTGAAAGAAGATCATTTGTATTTGTTGTAGACAGTTGCTTCAGGCCACTGCTGCGGCGAATGGTGTCATGCAGGTATTTGTTGTGTGTGTTGAGAATACACAAACATTGTCTTCTTTGGCTTTCTCATAACGAACATGTTTCTGTGCTGAAACGTTTATAGATAGAAATATTGCCTATTTGCACTTTGATTGCCATTTTCGCTTATTTTCGCTTTTCGATTGTGATTAATATAGATTATATTAGTCTTTCTTTGTATATTGTTTGATTTTGCTTAGACTGATTATAAGACTTGCCCAGTGCCTCGGTATCTTTGCTCAGGGCTTGAGCGAGTGTTCGTATGTATGATAAATATTTATACATAATATTCTTAAAATTCCATTTCACTTTTTGTTGTATATTTAAAATTTAAGAAAACGGTTCTTGACTAAGTCCACAACTAAATGCAACATGTCTTTAACTTTGGATACATGGCCAACTAAACAAGGACTCCGAATAGGGTATTTGAATATCAACAACTCAAGAAATAAAAAAGACGATGTTGCAACTATTCTCCATAACAGTTTGTCCTCAGAAATAACAGCTGCTGATATGAACATACCAGGATATAAAATAATTAGAGACTTGATCCGTGTAAACCTAAAAGTACAGGCCTACTTTTGTACCTTGCATCTTCATTAAACTGTAAAAAACTAAACAGCCTTGAAAACTATGGTATTGAATCTGCATGGATTGAAATAAGTATGAAAAACAATAAACCACTTATTATAGGATTTTTATACAGAAATCCATCTGAAACTTTGGACTGGCAAGATAAATTTCATGCTCTCATGGATGAAGTAACAATGTTAAGCTTTGAAACTATTATTTTTGAGACTTTAATATAGAGATTAATGAAACTAAACCCAAGCGGCATCAAAACTACTTTTACACGGTCTTGAACAACTTATTGATATACCAACCCGTATAACTGAACAGTCAAGTACCTTAATAGATCACATTTACTCTTATGCAGTATAAATGAAAATAAATTTACTGGTATTCTTTTTTATAGATTTTGAAAAAGCTTTTGATGTAATAAATCATTCTCTTCTGTTGCGTAAACTGGAACTCTACAAATTAACTCCAGAATTAATAATCTCATTACCTCATTTCTATGTAATAGGAAACAATTAGTCACAGTCAACAATAAAACGTCAAACTTAATGTCTACCAAATATGGAGTGCCACAAGGCTCTGTATTGGGCCCTCTACTGTTTACTGTCTACGTCAATGATTTACCTTATTTTCTTGAAAGTAAATGCGAAATGTTTGCCGACGATACATCTCTTCATTCCAGTGATTCAGCTCCATATAAATTAGCTAGTGAACTCCAAAATGATGTTAAAAAACTTATCGAATGGACTCAGTTGAACCATATGTCCTTAAATGCAAGCAAAACCAAGAGCATGTTTGTGCCCGACAAAAAAGACAAAAGACGAAGACAAAATTTCCACCACTGTTTATATCTGACCAAAAAATAGAAGAAGTCGACTCACATTGAAATACTAGGTGTAATAATTGATAAAGATTTAACATGGACCGACCACATAACGTCATGGGGAAACGTCTCTAAAAAAAAAAATTACTTCAATTAGCCAAGATTAAGAACTTCCTTGACACCCATTCTCGAAAACTCTTCTTCTGTGCTCATATTCTATCAATCATTGATTATGCATCAATCTTATGGGATAACTGCAGTGAAACCAACTTGAAAATTATTCATCGAATGTATAAAAGAGCATTAAAATTAGTATTACTAAAATCAAGCACCCTGACAACAGAAGACTATAAACAACTTGATATGTTAACCTTCTACAACAGACTTTTGTTCAATAAGGCAGTATGCATGCATAATGTTACAAACGGATATGCTCCTAAAAAGATAAGAGATTCATTTACAACTAACACTTATAGACACAGTCATTTATTATCCTTTCCTAGACCAAGAAATAATCTTTATAAATCTAGTCTTTTGTACTCCGATGGAAATGTATGGAACAAGTTACCAATCACTTTGAAAAACATAAAGAACAAAAATCAGTTTAAGAAAAATCTGGAAAAGCATCTCATGGATGGTTAGTAATTAATATTTTCTCAAATACCCTTGAAATAACTCTTCAGTGTTTTTACATGATGTATCCTTGTGTATATGTTTACGCCTATGTACACGTCTGTTTATGCATATGTATGCTTTGTAGACAATGCATTGATATTGTAAATAACTAATCTCTCTCTCATTACTTCCTTGATATGATAACTATAATAGGATTGATTTTTTGTACTCCCTCTCCCTCCACCCCCAAGCCTCCATCCCTACCCCCTCCCTTCTCCTATTTCCTCCCCACTCCTCCCCCCTCAGATTTCACCCCACCACCTCCCTCGCCGTTTTCCGCTGATTTTCGATCTTTGTATTTCTTCGTTTTCATTATTTTGTTATTCCAGTTTCTTTGTTTTGTTATGATGGCTTGAAGTAAAAAAAGCAGTTTCTCTGCTTATTCAATGTTCCATCTGAAAATAAAATTTTGACTTTGACTTTGACTTTGACTTTGACTTTCACACACACACACACACACACACACACACACACACACACACACACACACACACACTCCACGCGCGCGCGGGGCGCACACACACACACACACACAGACCACACACACACACACACACACACACACACACACACACACACACACACACACACGCACACACACGCACACGCACACACACAGACGCGCACAAACACACACACACAGAGACGCACACACACACACACACACACACACACACACACGCGCGCGCGCGCACACACACAGAGTGAGGAGGAAGGGACGCGGGAGGCGTTGTTGAAAGCCAAAAGAGACCTGGATTGTGTCCCCTGGGTTTTTTGAATGCTTGGGAGCTACTTCATGCCTGAACTCATCTCACAACATTCCTTTATCTGCTGAAAGGCGTGCCTTGAATTTGGCATCATTGGCTTAAAGGACGACTCAGGTATCGTGTAAACATGTGACGATGGCCGCCACGACACAGACAAGCGAGGACTGGATGAACTCCATAACCACTGAATCTACTAAAATTCATGTCATGCCATGAAATCAGCCCCCCCCTCCCTTCCACTACCCGAACCATGAACACCCCATCCCTCCATAGTCCCACCCATGTCACACGCCCTCAAATGACAGCCCACCCCCTCCCCTTCTCCATACCCCAACCCATTATTGACCTGAAGTCCACGCCGTTTACCCTCATTTGTGTGAAGCCCCAAACTCTGCATTCCACCAATCTCACTCCTTGCATCCGTGCCCCCGCCACCCCGTCCATGTTGCACTACCTACATACCCCCCCCCCCCCCCCCACCTGTGTCATGCCGTCTTTGCACCTCCCTTCCTCCCATTGCCCCACCCACTGCAAGCCCTGCATCCGCGACCTCTTTACCCCCCCCCCCCCCCCCCCCCCGCCAATGTTGTACACTGCTCTGCATCCACCACCTCTGTACCCCTGCCAATGTTGTATGCTGTATGGGTGTATTCCATACCCGTCACCATGTGATACATTGCATCTGCGACCCCTCACCCCCGCTCCATCCATGTCATAACCTGCGACCGTGACGCCATAACCCATGGTATTTCCCTGCATGCATCTCTCTCCCCCCCCCCCCCCCCCACCAATGTCCCCACACGTCATGCTCTGCATTCACTTCTCCCCCTCTCCTCCCGTGTATGCCCACACACGTCGCACCCTGCGTACATGCCTCTCTTCCCTCCCCCTCCCGTTCGCCCACCCGTGTCACACATCAAGCATCCCTGCTCCCTCCATCACCCCCCACCCCGTACACCCGCCCATGTCACGCCCTGCATACACGTTACCTCCTCCTCTGTCCACCCACCGATGTTGATCCATGCTCCCCCCCCCCCCCCCCCCCGCCTCCTCCCTTCCTTACGTCCATCCATGTCCCAGCCTGCATCTGCGCCCACCGTCCTCACCCACCTGTGTGAAATGAGTCTTCCCCGATATGCCCACCCCATTTCACGCCTTGCATCTATGTCACTCTGTTCCAAAAAAACCCACAATATCACGCTCTCATTCATCCCCCCCCCCCTCCTCTACCCCAATAAGATACCCATGTCACGTCCTCATCCCCCCCTACCCCAATAAGACACCCATGTCACGTCCTTCATCCCCCCTACCCCAATAAGACACCCATGTCACGTCCTTCATCCCCCCTACCCCAATAAGATACCCCATGTCACGTCCTTCATCCCCCCTACCCCAATAAGACACCCATGTCACGTCCTTCATCCCCCCTACCCCAATAAGACACCCATGTCACGTCCTTCATCCCCCCTACCCCAAATAAACACCCACCCATGTCACGTCCTTCATCCCCCCTACCCCAATAAGACACCCATGTCACGTCCTTCATCCCCTTCTACCCCAATAAGACACCCATGTCACGTCCTTCATCCCCCCTACCCCAATAAGACACCCATGTCACGTCCTTCATCCCCCTTCTACCCCAATAAGACACCCATGTCACGTCCTTCATCCCCTTCTACCCCAATAAGACACCCATGTCACGTCCTTCATCCCCCCTACCCCAATAAGACACCCATGTCACGTCCTTCATCCCCCCTTCTACCCCCAATAAGACACCCATGTCACGTCTTTCATCCCCTTCTACCCCAATAAGACACCCATGTCACGTCCTTCATCCCCCCCCTACCCCAATAAGACACCCATGTCACGTTGTTTATCCCCCTACCCCAATAAGACACCCATGTCACGTCCCTTCATCCCCTTCTACCCCAATAAGACACCCATGTCACGTCCTTCATCCCCTTCTACCCCAATAAGACACCCATGTCACGTCCTTTCATCCCCCCTACCCCCAATAAGACACCCATGTCACGTCCTTCATCCATCCTTATACCCCAATAAGACACCCATGTCACGTCCGTTATCTCCCCCCGTCTACCCAAATAAGACACCCATATCACGTCCTTCCCCCCCTCTACCCCAATAAGACAGCCATGTCACGCCCTTCATCCCCCCTACCCCATTAAGACACCCATGTCACGTCCCCCCCTACCCCAATAAGACACCCATGTCACGTCCTTCATCCCCCTCTACCCCAATAAGACACCCATGTCACGTCCTTCATCCCCCCCTACCCCAATAAGACACCCATGTCACATCGTTCGTTCATCCCCCCTCCATACCCCAATAAGACACCCATGTCACGTCCTTCATCCCCCCTCTAACCCCATAAGACACCCATGTCACGTCCTTTACCCCCCTCTACCCCCAATAAGACACCCATGTCACGCCCTTCATCCGCCCCCTACCCCCCAATAAGACACCCATGTCACGTTGTTTATCCCCCTACCCCAATAAGACACCCATGTCACGTTGTTCCCCCCCCCTACCCCAATAAGAAGACACCCATGTCAGGTCGTTCGTTCATCTCCCCCCCCCACCCCACTAAGACACCCATGTCACGTCCTTCTTCCCCCCCACCCCCAATAAGACACCCATGTCACGTCCTTCTCCCCCCCACCCCAATAAGACACCCATGTCACGTCCTTCTCTCCCCCCCCCACCCCAATAAGACACCCATGTCACGTCCTTTCCTCCCTCCCCCAATAAGACACCCATGTCACACCCATGTCCCCCCCCCCAATAAGACACCCATGTCACCCCCTTCCCCCCACCCCAATAAGACACCCATGTCACGTCCTTCCCCCCCCCCAATAAGACACCCATGTCACGTCCCTTCTTCTCCCCCCCCCCCAATAAGACACCCATGTCACGTCCCCCCCCCCCCAATAAGACACCCATGTCACGTCCTTCTTCCCCCCACCCCAATAAGACACCCATGTCACGTCCTTCTCTCCCCCCCCCCCCCCAATAAGACACCCATGTCACGTCCTTCCCCCCCCCCCCATAAGACACCCATGTCACGTCCCTTCCCCCCCACCCCAATAAGACACCCATGTCACGTCCTTCTTCCCCCCCACCCCAATAAGACACCCATGTCACGTCCTTCTTCCCCCCCACCCAATAAGACACCCATGTCACGTCCTTCTTCCCCCCACCCCAATAAGACACCCATGTCACGTCCTTCCTTCCCCCCACCCCAATAAGACACCCATGTCACGTCCTTCCCCCCCACCCCAATAAGACACCCATGTCACGTCCCTCCCCCCCCCACCCCAATAAGACACACCATGTCCCTCCTTCCCCCCACCCCAATAAGACACCCATGTCACGTCCTTACCCCCCACCCCAATAAGACCCATGTCACGTCCTTCCCCCACCCCAATAAGACACCCATGTCACGCCCTTCATCCACGCCCCCTTGGTCCCAAGACGCCACCATTTCACGCCTTTAATCCGCGCACGCTCTGCCTCAAAAAGGCATCCACGTCACACCTTCATCTGCAAGCCCTCTGCCCCAATACGCCTACAATGCTACGCCCTTCGTCTGCGCCCCCCTCCAGCCCAATACCCACACCATGTCACGCTCTTCATCCGCTCCCTCTGTGCCAATATGACACCCGCGTCACGCCCCTCATCCCCCCCCCCCCCCCCCCCCCCCCCCCCCCTCTGCCTCAATAAGACAACCACGTCACATCCTTCACCTGCCACCCCTCTGCTCTTATATGCGCACCATGTCACGCCCTTTATCCCCCCCTCCCCCCCTCGCCCCAATATAGCCACCCATGTTACGCCGTGTATTCCCACCCTCACTGCCCCAATACACCCACCCATGTCACGCCCAGCTTCGTTTCCCTTCTGCCCCAATGCGCCCACCCATCACACCCTACGTCGACACCCTTTGTATGGCCACCCAGTCATGCCCCGAAAGCTTCACTCCCTGTTCCCCCACACTCATGTCACGCCCTGAAATCTGCACCCCCTATACATTAGCCCATGTCACGCGCCCCTGAAATCTGCACCCCCTATACATTAACCCATGTCACGCCCTGAAATCCGCACCCCCTATACATTAACCCATGTCACGCCCTGAAATCTGCACCCCCTATACATTAACCCATGTCAGGCCCTGAAATCTGCACCCCCTATACATTAACCCATGTCAGGCTCTGAAATCTGCACCCCCTATACATTAACCCATGTCAGGCTCTGAAATCTGCACCCCCTATACATTAACCCATGTCAGGCTCTGAAATCTGCACCCCCTATACATTTACCCATGTCAGGCTCTGAAATCTGCACCCCCTATACATTAACCCATGTCACGCCCTGAAATCCGCACCCCCTATACATTAACCCATGTCACGCCCTGAAATCCGCACCCCTATACATTAACCCATGTCACGCCCTGAAATCTGCCCCCCCTATACATTAACCCATGTCAGGCTCTGAAATCTGCACCCCCTATACATTAACCCATGTCAGGCTCTGAAATCTGCACCCCCTATACATTAACCCATGTCAGGCTCTGAAATCTGCACCCCTATACATTAACCCATGTCAGGCTCTGAAATCTGCACCCCCTATACATTAACCCATGTCAGGCTCTGAAATCTGCACCCCCTATACATTAACCCATGTCAGGCTCTGAAATCTGCACCCCCTATACATTAACCCATGTCACGCTCTGAAATCTGCACCCCCTATACATTAACCCATGTCACGCTCTGAAATCTGCACCCCCTATACATTAACCCATGTCACGCTCTGAAATCTGCACCCCTATACATTTAACCCATGTCACGCTCTGAAATCTGCACCCCCTATACATTAACCCATGTCACGCTCTGAAATCTGCACCCCCTATACATTAACCCATGTCAGGCTCTGAAATCTGCACCCCCTATACATTAACCCATGTCAGGCTCTGAAATCTGCACCCCCCTATACATTAACCCATGTCAGGCTCTGAAATCTGCACCCCCTATACATTAACCCATGTCACGCTCTGAAATCTGCACCCTCTATACATTAACCCATGTCACGCTCTGAAATCTGCACCCCCGATACATTAACCCATGTCACGCTCTGAAATCTGCTGCCCCCCGATACATTAACCCATGTCAGGCTCTGAAATCTGCCCCCCCTATACATTAACCCATGTCAGGCTCTGAAATCTGCACCCCTATATACATTAACCCATGTCAGGCTCTGAAATCTGCCACCCTCTATACATTAACCCATGTCAGGCTCTGAAATCTGCACCCCCTATACATTAACCCATGTCAGGCTCTGAAAACTATGCGCCCTGTACGCCAGTCCTTATCACGCCTTCCCTGGCCTACCATCATCCATATCATGCTCTAAAATCTGCCTGCCCTCCCCCCCCCCCCTCCCCTCCTCCCCGATTCCTCTCTTTTACCCTTAAATCAGGCCAGGCGCGGAAATCTACAACCATCCACCCCTTATATATATTCCCACACATGTCATGCCCTGAATTCTACGCGGCGGACCTTCTCTCTCCCCCCCCCCCCCCCCCCCCCCCCCGCCCCTCCCCCTGACCGGCCTCAAATCCAAAGTATGATCTGAAATCCGTGCCTCCTACCACCACCCAGGTCAAGCTCTGAAATATGTCCTCCCTGTACTGCCACCCATGTTACCCCCCTCTATTCGCACCCCTTTTACCCCCACCATATTACGTCTTGCATCTTCATCCCCCCCCCCCCCCCCCATCCCTCACCCAAATGTTCCCACTCTTGACAAGCCCTGAAATCTGCACTCCCTGTGCCCCCCCACCCATGTCACGCCCAGGAACCGCGATTGCCGTATTCCCACCCACTACATACACTGTGTCCCAGTCGTCTATGCCAGCAACCATGTTGTACGCCGTATCGGCCGCCCCGCACCCTTTACATACCCTGCATCCACGTCCCACGTGGCCCCACACGTCATTACCTGTATCCCCTTCGTTCCCCATCCCCTTTCTACTATGCCCATCCTTGTCACGACCAACATCTGCAGCCTGTGTGCCCCCCACCCATGTCACGCCCTGCATCTCTGCCTCACTGTAAGCCCGCCGACTGAACGAATGAATGACTGAACGACCGACTAACCAAATGATTGACTGAACGACCGACCGACTGAATGAATGATTGAATGACCGAGTGAATGAATGACTGAACGGCCGACGACTGAATGAATGAATGATTGATCGACCGACTGAGCGAATGAAAGACTGAACAACCGACTGACCGAATGAATGATTGACAAACCGACTGAACGAATGAATGACTGAACGACCGACTGAACAAATGAATGACTGAACGACCGACTGACTGAACGAATCTATGGCTGAACGACGACGACTGACTGACTGACTGAATGAATGAACGACTTACTGACCGACTGAATGAATGAATGATTTGACGACCGACCGAACAAATGAACGACTAAATGACCGACTGAACGAATGAATGATTGAACGACCGACTGACCGACTGAACGAATGAAGAACTAAACGACCGATTGACCGACTGAACGAATGAATGACTAACTAAGCGACTGACTAAACGAATGAATGACTGAACGACCGACTGACTGACTGAACGAATCTATGGCTGAACGACCGACTGAGTGAATGAACGACCGACTGAACGAATGAATGGTTTGACGACCGACTGAACGAATGAATGAATGACTGAACGAACGAATGAATGACTGAACGAATCTTGACTGACCGACCGACTGACCAAATGAAATGAACGAACGACTGACTGACCAACTGAACGAATGAATGAATGATCTGACGACCGACCGAACAAATGAACGACTAGATGACGGACGGACTGAACGAAATGAACGATTGAACGACCGACTGACTGACTGAACGAATAAATAACTGAACGACCGATTGACCAACTGAACGAATGAATGACCGAAGACTGATTGACCGACTGAACGAACGAATAAAGGACTGAACAATCGACTGACCGAATGATTGAGTGACCGAACGACTGAACGAATGAAGGACTGACTGAACGATTGGATGTCTGACCGACAACTGACCGACCAGCTGAAGGGATGACTGACTGACCGATTGAACGAAGGGATGAACGGACGATCAATTGACTGACTGAACGAATGACTGACTGAATGACGAAACGACTGACTGAACGAATCAATAACTGAACGATCGACTCACCAACTAAACGAATGAATGACTGAACGGCCGACTGACCGAATGACTGACTGACGGAATGACTGACTGAACGACTGGCCGACCAACTGAACGAATCTATGCTCAAGCGACTGACTGACCCGATGAATGACTGAATGAGCGATCGACCGAACGAATGTACATACGAATGACTGAGCGACCGATTGAACGGTCAACTGACCGACTGAACGAATGACTGAGTGAACGAGTGACCTATAGACCAACCGACCGAACACGCACAAAGAGTACAAACAACGAACGAA
>JADBJO010003065.1:230000-240000 GCA_016801955.1 Conus betulinus
TAGGAGAACGTGGTGATTGTGAGTGGCAGACAGAATGGGATAGAACAGGAGAACGTGGTGATTGTGAATGGCAGACGGGATGGGATACAACAGGAGAACGTGGTGATTGTGAATGGCAGACGGGATGGAATAGAACAGGAGAACGTGGGTGATTGTGAGTGGCAGACAGAATGGGATAGAACAGGGAAACGCAAGTGTGATGAGAGACGAGGAGGGGCGAGGAGTGGAAATGTGATGAAAATGAACGGTGGACGGAATGAGAAGAGAAGAGCATGCCAATGGTGAATGTTACATGGGATGAAAATGAGAGTGTGACAACTTTGAGAAACACTTGGATAACGACGCCACAAAAAAAAAACCTTCACATCTGTGAACAGGCATAAATTAATGTCAGCGCCACTCAGGACAAACACGTTAACCCTTTGCAAAAACAAAAAAAAAAAAAAAAAAAAAAACCACCTGCAACACCAGAAGGAGTTCTCTCATAGACTTGAAAATAGGTTTGACATGACCTGTCCAGAGGTGCCATAGGCCGATACGAAGACATTTGATCTCGGGATAAACTTAATCGACAACATGCCGAAAGTATTATACGTCAAAGCGACCAGCGCAGCGCTCACAGTCCCCTTTACTCTCCAACACTTTTCAACATAGTCCTGGAATGCATCATGAATGATGCACTTGAAGACCATTCAACACAATCAGTACTGCAAGAATACTGCTCTCGAACCTTCACTTTGCAGATGACTTCGGTGGCCGGGCCAGCACTGAGCAAGTACTCACTAAGCTTTGTTACAACTCTGGATGAAACATCTACGAGAAATAGTACAGATATCAACACCGAGAAGACCAAGCTAATGGTCAGCCACAAAAAAACCACCTCCAGTACTGATATAAACATGGATAGAAGCTAGAAACTGTAAACAGTTCACTTATGTAGGATTCATCTGGGAACTGCGTAACAGTCTGGAATTTATTTTCAGCAATGGGGGAACGGCAATAAGATATCCTCTCAAGAGCAGCAGAGACATCAGTTCTGTGCAGACTGAACCCTCTATAGAAAAGACAATAACATCTCAGGGAAACACAAATCTGGCTCCTGCATGCACGAGTATATTTAATTTTCCTACATGCAGACGCGACTTGGACCTGGAAGAAAGAACCCAGTCACAGAGATGAGATGTCATTGCGACATACTGCACATCAGATATACTGATTATCATCACCACTGAACATCAACAGACATACAAAGATTTACTGACACCAGCAAAACAACGTAAGCTGGCATTGCTTTGAAGATCCTGCGGCTCCGCTGAAATAATTATCCAGGGAAGTCTTGAAGCAGCGAGACCAAAGACAAGACAGACAAAAATGAACTGAGAAAAAAAAGCAACAAAACAACAAAAACAAACATTGCAGTATGGACAGAGAAACCGTCAGTAGAACCTATGGCCTCGGAACATAACCGACAGAATTGGAGAAATCCGGTGAACAGTTCTTCAGTGCGATGCCCCGGTGACTTTACACGGACCTAGGAAAAAGAAGTAAGACATTATTAATACCACAGCAAAATTTGTTGTATTTCTAAACGATTTAAGAAAAAATCCAGAACATGAGAGATACTAGGACTGAACCTTCTGTTAACGTTCACACACCAAAAAATTGGACACATGGCTTTCATATGTTCTTGAGTCTCAGAAAATAAAATGTTTATATGATCACCTTTCTCAGATGACAAAATGTTAATATTTTCACTTGTCGTCAGTGCAATAAAATCATTATCAAAGGTGAACTGTCGGCTCTCTTATTAATGAACACGACAGGCACTGTTGGACCCAAGAACAAAATGGCGTTTTTTGTAAAGCTCATTTTTTTTTAAATTTCTAACTGGTTGGGGAGAGACAACGTGTGCCCAGATCTTTTCAGATACTCGTTGCCAGAGTCTAAGAATATTTCGTTTGTAGATTCAAGACAAAAAGACTTCAAATAAAAACAATTAGCTTCTGACAACTTACCTTATCATGAAAAAGACAGTCAGCCAGCTTCATAGCATGAATTCAGTGTTTGTATGTACTGGACTGCCAAGAGCTAACACAACAGCTATACTGTCTGTGGATTGTATTCTATTCAACACGCTGTGCTGGGCCGATAAATGAACTTCTTGTCATTCATGAATATTCAGAAATCAGTTTTGATCGGACGAGGCTGGTGACTGTGGTAATGGAGGTTTACTGCTGTTGTTTGTATCTTGATCTCATTGTAAAGCATCGAGAGCTGTCAACAGATTTGACCTTTTCGTTGCTGTCAGTATTGAATTATCAGCATGAAATTGCCAGTGTAATAACTGGTCAAGTGAGCTTACAAAAACTTTGTCTTGTGAATGTCGTAAAGTTTTGTCATATCTTACTTGACAACAGCAATGATGTCGGACTCTCCTTGTTAAAAATCGTTAGTGGACGTTTCTCTCCCGAATATGCAAGCCTATTTAATTCCATGTACATGTTTGATGGTCTTTCTCTCCAGTTGATGAATATTTCGTGCATGATTTATTACCCTCGTCATCTTAGATCTGCATTTTTCTGGACGGAAATGTCTGAAAATTATACTACATGCATATCTTTTCATGATACCTAGGTAGGTCGTCTTCTTCTTCTGCGTACGCAGGGCTGATACTCCTGCGGACACCCCCTGTATAGGGAGTGGAGGTTTGTGTGTATGACCGTTTTTTTTTTAATCCCACCATTAAGGCAGCCATACTCCAACTTTGGGGAAGGTGCATGCTATGTGTAACGTGTCGTCCATACCAACGGCCAAACTGGCCTTCTCTTCCGAAAGTTGGTGATGGGATTTTACGTGTGTGCAAGATGTTATGCGTGCGTTCACACACAGAACCCTCGGTTATAGTCTCATTCGAAGGACTGTATGGGAAATGGAGTCAGAACCAATGTTAACTCCGAGGGGAAAATCCCCCTATAAGAAACGGCCTGGCGGAGATTCGAACCCGCAACCCAAAGATTACGAGTCCGGCGCTCTATCATTGCTAGCCCCCCCCCCCCCCCCCCACCACCACCACAACCACCCTACCTTAGGTAGGTCGTTAGTAGGAGCAGCGCGCACACAACAGAATTAAAAATGACACATTGAAGGGTTGGATATTCTGAAGAGATGTCTAGATTTGCAGACTGTGACACATTCATATCCTCCAGATTAAAAAAAAAACAAAACAAAAAAACAAAAACAAACTACTGATTCAAAACTTTACTTATTTTACTGAATTTTACATTTTAGAATAGTTTTGCAAGTTATTTGTTATTGTTTTTGATGATGAATACAATGTATTTTTTTTTTTATAATACAACAGAAAATAGTAAAAGCAAGCTGTATAATCTTCACAGTTAATGCCATAAACACATTTAAAACACCAGTGAAGAAGAGTAAAAGACAAGAGAGAAAAGGATACAAGTAGAGAGAGAGAGAGAGAGAGAGAGAGAGAGAGAGAGAGAGAATCACCAAGGTAAGCTGTATTCCCAGCATTGTGAAAAAAAAAAAAAAAGAAAAAGACTACGAGAAAAAAGTGGTTTAGCCATGTTTGGTCAAGTCATTCAAAGACGTACAATTCATCAAAACAACAGCAACAGATTTCATTTGAAAAGTTACATACACATACTCTTCCCGGCACCTTGTCTCGGCAACTCTCCATCCCCTTATTTTCCCCCGTCCTGTCGCTCCTCCACAAGCACATCAACTTACATGGTTGTAAGAAAATGCTGACGCATGTGTCCCCCCCCCCCCCCCCCGCTTACACGCACACAAAACACAAGCGTGCGCGCGCACACACAAACAAGCAAGCAAAGCGCGCACACACACACACACACACACACACACACACACACACACACACACACACAGCCCGGACACACAAATACACGCACGCGCACACACATACACACAAGCACAAGTCTACGCTCGCGCACGCACACATGGACATATATAATTATGCGCGCGAACACGCACTAATATACATGTACAACCACACGCGCGCGCGCACGCATAACACACACACACACACACACACACACACACACACACGTAGACACAAACACATACAAACACACGCGCACACACACGCACATGCGCGCGCACCCGCACATATATACATGTACGACCAACCATGCGTGCACACGCACGCACATCTATCCATATTCGACCATGCGCATGTGCACGCAAGACCTACGTCTCTCTCACACACACACACACACACACACACACACACACACACACACACACACATGCGCGCGCGCACCGGTTCAGAGTGTCAAGCAGCTCACTGACATATCACCACGTGCTCTTTCCTCGAGTCTTCCAGCATGATTATGAATTTACTGGACTTCATGAAGTAAAAAGATTATTTGTAACCCATTGTTTTCTTCGGGCTTGTTATAGGCATCAACCTTTTTTTTTTTTTTTTAAACCCGTCTGATGCACTAATACCATATTTTTCCCAGAGACTTTTTTAAAACGAATATTTTTTTTAACAAATAAAATGCCAATAATACTTTTACGCGAAATGAAAGACGACAAAATATTCTTTGAATTCCTTGTAATATATGAATTTGCTCTCTGATCAACAGATCTTATCTCAGCTTTCTGTCTCCAACTTTTGCTACGAGGAAAGAGACTCGACGATAAATTGTTCTCCGAATGTCTTACGAAGGTCTGCGCTTTGTCAAAAGATCTGATGACAACACTGCTTCCTAATTTAATGGGGTAGAATGGGAGTGTGTGATCATTCTTCATTTCTATGACAACACTGCTTCCTAATTTAATGGGGTAGAATGGGAGTGTGTGATCATTCTTCATTTCTTTGTCCACACCTCCGCTATGCAGTCACAAGACACGCACACAATGGAATGCAGCAGCACTTCAGGAGCGAAGCGTCACTCTTCGTTTGGAGACCGGCGTCTGAACCTCATACACTTTCTATGGCATTAACCCAAGGTTGTCCCTCTCTCCCCTGTTTTATACAACGTTTACACTACAGGCCTTGGTACAAACGGAGATGTCCGAGTGTTGACATTAGCAGATGACGGTCTGATCTACAAAACATCAAAGAATACTCAAGAAAGAACGAAATCAGCTGAACAACAGTTGAACAACATTGCTCAGTGGTGTCAAGAAATTTGATCGTCCATCAATCTTACACAAGCCCAGATACTGGTCTGCACTCTCATCAACAAGACATGGGACAATTGCCCTCAGCAATTTCCTTCAATTGAATACTAATTGAATCAACTGACACCCTACGCTGTTTGGGTATAGGCTTTGACAGAATGCTGACCTTTAAAAAGCACGTTGAGGATATTGTTCTTAAATGTAAAAGGGCGTCTTTGCCATGAAACCAAGGGCAGCTACAGGCGTTGAACAGCTCCAACTGTATCGAGCAGTTGTACTCAATGTGATTGATTATTGATTAGACCATACAACACTATCCAAGAGCAAACTTTCTAAATTACAAAGGATTAAAAAAATGAAGCAATCATAATTATTGATACACCCTTGAAACTATGCAATGTCTGCTTGACCTTCCTTCAATGCAGACAAGACACAAGCTGGAACAGGTGAGGGTATATTTCAGAGCACTTGAAAATCCACCAAAACCACTTCATGCGGCGGTCAATGAAACAAAAGACACACCCGCCCATGACAAGGGAAATCATGAATGAGACAGGCAGAAGACAGTATACAGCTGTGTGTGCCAGTGAGCGTGAACTGGGGACGCGAGAAGGATGAATGACGGACGAGGGGAACAAAAGTAGAACGAAGCTAATGGATGTGAGGAGAAGACAACGTGAAACTGATGAATGATGCTCCGGAGCAGGAAAAGAGTTTCAGAGCAGGAATGATGTTTGGGAGAGGAACATGAGAATGGTGAATGAGGGGCGGGATAGGAAGGGGGGAACGGGATGGAGCTGAATAGGGTACGTCCATCCCACTGTTCAATACCGCCGAAAGAAAAGTAAAGGAGTAACAATGGAAATGCCTGTGTGATAAGTTCGTAGCAATGCAGAAGAATGGGTCAGAAGAAAGCAGAATGGGTCGGATGAATGGATCATCAGAATGGGTCAGAAGAATGGGTCGTCAAAATGGGTCAGAAGAATGGGTCAGAAGAATGGGTCAGCAGAAATGGATCAGCAGAATGGGTCAGAAGAATGGGTCAGAGGAATGGGTCAGAAGAATGGGTCAGCAGAATGGGTCAGCAGAAGGGGTCAGCAGAAGGGGTCAGCAGAAGGGGTCAGCACTGCATAACAGGAACTGTTTATGGCAGAGAGACATGAAAGGGGAGGGGGGGGGGGGGGGGGGGGGGAGACTGCAGGACCTCAAAGAGATCGGAGTTGTAGTGGGAGAAGACCAAATCTGACAAAAGAGTGGGGAAAATGGGAACACGAACAGCGTATAACACGACGTAGGCGCGGTAATGGAAGAGCTGAAGAACGAAAGGAGGGGTAGACACTGAAGGATCTCAAGTTCCAATCCATGAAATATTTAAAGAAGACAACTGCAGTGGAAAAGTGAGGAACTGCCCCTGGACTGGAGATGGACACAGGTGGTGGTGTGTCCCATCCTCTCAGCATGGCCACCGCATGTTTACACGATAAAGTGAGGGATCCCTAGAGAACATCAAGGAGTGAACTTGGAAACTACAGAGCGGAGAGAACACTGGACCGAAAAGTACAATATACCCTGGTGTGAAAGAATGCTAATGAGAAAACATAGGAAAGTGAGTGAAAAAGAGAGCGAGGTGATGAGAGGCATCACAAAATCCTACGTGAGTGGGAATAGGGGCAAAGAGCGAAATATTTACAGTTGTAAGCGGTATATGTCTAAACTGGTATATTTTGATTGAACCAGACGTAAACCATATCAGAGCCGTAAACATGTATGAAAAAAAAAAGTCAGTTGAACTCGAGGCATGGACCAAAATATTTCAATTTCATTTTGAAAAGACCAAGATTTCTTTAATCAACGTGATTCAGCATGGTTGCTTCAGGAACCCCACCCCCCACGCTTACCCATATCATTAAAAAGCAAGCTTAGAGTAAAGCACCCAGGCCGTTGTTAAGACGAGTCCACACACGCCTGGGGCTTCATGTATTGACGTTCTGATGGAACGGGTGTAGTACGGCATAAACCCTCTACCACCCCTCTCTTCACCCTCCATTCCCCGACCCCCCTCTGACCGGCCTTGCTGTTGCCGTCACCACGTCTGCCCTGCCACCTTGGTGAGTGCCGATACTCAACCTCACACCGAAACCTGGATTGGGTGTCACGTCTCTGCACAGGATCTACACTGAATCAGCTTGCGGATGCCGACGAAATCTCTGCAACGAAACATTGTTGAATACTACCAGCGTCTCTCTCTCTCTCTCTCTCTCTCTCTCTCTCACACACACACACACACACACGCACGCACGCACGCACGCAAGCACGCACACACACGCGCGCGCGCGCACACACACACACACAAAATCGCAGCAAAGCAAAGCTGTTGAATACTAAAAGCGGTATGTATCACAAGCGAAGTGTTTCACGTAGCGGCAACGAAATAACACTGAGCTGCACTGTGGTTCCACTCAGAAACAGTGAACAGCACAAAGCCTGGAGAACTCCGACACAAAGTCTGCAGAAATTTGTTCACTGATTAAAAAAGAAAAGAAAAACGTAGAGTGTTGGCTACCTCCAGAAAGGAACAGTGAATCGGAGGGCACTGACCTGCCTGTCTGTCTGCTGACCTCTGGAGCAGGGAGCTAAAGGGAAGCCGCCCCTTTAAGCAAAAATGTCGCGCAAAAAAGTGAACGTAGCATGTTGAACGTAGTACGGAGAAAACGGTCGGGAAACTCTGTGTGTGTGTGTGTGTGTGTGTGTGTGTGTGTGTGTGTGTGTGTGCGTGCGTGCGTGCGTGTGTGTGTGTGCGTGCGTGCGTGCGTGCGTGCGTGCGTGCGTGTGCGTGCGTGCGTGTGTGTGTGTGTGTGTGTGTGTTTGCACGCGTGTGTGCGTGCGTGCGTTTGTGTGTGTGCGCGTGCGTGCGTGCGCGTGTGTGTGCGCGCGCGCGCGCGTGTGTGTAGGTGTGTATGCATGCACGCTCTCGTGTTTCATATATTTGAGTTTAAGAGGAGAGTGTCTTTCACAATCGTTAAACAGCTTCACACACGATCGAACCTACGATGGTTGGATACAAACGAAGGAAGGTCTTAACAAACCGTGCTCGTCCGGACATGTGGCGAAAAGCAACAAAGTCTTGGCCTACCGGCCCCACAACCACCAAGCCAAGAATGATAGTGCTTTGAGGAGAAACGAATGATTCCCAGCTGAAAGCATTATCAGAAACAAAATCAAATGGCAGCATGGTAGCTGGCCACGAACACTGTCTCTTTCAGTACGGTTGAAGCAGACCACAGAGGGCATTTCCAGGACTTCAACTCCTACCAAAAGCAAGCAACCGAAACACAAGCAAACAAACAAGTAAAAGTAAAAAACAAGTCACCCTGGTCAAGGGAAAACTCGAACTTACATACGGTTTACACGTAGCCTACATCTGTTCAAAACAATTTCCATGCTGCAGTCGTACAGTCAGATAAAAGTAAGCCATGTTAAGTGCACCAACGACTCTCATCATGTGCTAAGATTTTCATTTACAAACCGATAAAATTCTAATGCAACAAAGACACATCGCAATGCCTAGTTGGTGAACAGCGCTACACAGAATGGACAGAAGTGCCTGTTCCAGTGGTTCAACTCTCACTACCTTGTCATCAGTTTACAGAAAAAAAAGAACTTGCATTTTACAAAAACCTATCAAGAAAAAAAACCCCGAAAAATTAATGCTTTCCAAACCACAGGAAGATGAACAGACCACAAATACAGGAAAGCGGCTGCAACAGTTAAGAGAAAGAAACTGGACCCAAATTTAGGAAGAAAGCAAAGTCAAAGGGAGTGACACAAAAGAAGACGTCACTAGCACCGGATTTCTAGAAGACAGGGGCACATTTTATACTGAAAGATCCTCATCCCCTCTCTCTCTCCCTTGCATTCCTATGGGGCGTATTAAAAAGTATGCAGTGTCTTAAAAACGCACATTAAAGATTGGCCACAGAGACTGAACAAAACTATAGGGAAGAAAGGGAGACAAAAAGAAAAAGAAAAGGAAGTAAAAAAAAAAAAAGCGAAAGAAAATGAAAATGACGAGCACAATATCGCAAGGATACTGGAACACAGTTTACACTAAAGAGATCTACCCCCCACCCCACCTTACCTCTTCTTTTAAGACATGGGGTTTCCACTCTACAAGGCGAGTTCTAGCTGAGAGGTGTGCGGCAGATTGGCGCACAGGATGACCAACATGACCGAGGTGAAATATAAACACATCAAAGAAACAATCAAGCAGGTTTAGAAAAGTATCCTACAACAAATCCTTACTGGAGAACTGTGCTCACATGCTGGCAACATCGGAAAGTGCTTCAGGACACTCCGAGAATGTCAGTTAGCGCAGGAATGAGTTTCTCGGACCTCCAATGGCCTCTCCTGGCGGATGCTGTGACCTTGCAGTTCACCCACAGAAAGAACCACGTGGGAATTCATCAGCGAATAAGGAACCATGAAGACACCGAAGGGGAAGGAGAGAGAAACAGACATTCGGAAGTGGGGGACTTAGATTAAGAGAGATAAACGCTAATAACATCAGTTTATACACAATAGGTAGAACGAAGACGAAAGACCAAAGACGTTCGATATGACAAAGTGATCAATAAGAAATGATATAAATGTAGATTTAGAACATAATATGTCGAAGACTTACAAAATACCTCGCTTCGTGGAAGAAAAAAAAAAATCGATAATTCGGTAATTTTGCTTACAGCACAGCCGCTGGCAGTTTTCATACTGATCGCCAATGCCCCTTGTCAGAGACAATGGGAATGCCCGCGCAGTCTCCGCATCTGTGTGT
>JADBJO010003065.1:247866-252866 GCA_016801955.1 Conus betulinus
GTGCGTTCGTTCTTTGTTTTTACGTCTTTTCACCATAAGTGATATTAGACCAAAGTGTGCGTGAGTGAGTGCATTCTGTCTGTGAGTCTGTGAGAGAGAGTAAATGCGTGAGGTAATGTAAAACTGTGAACACTGCATTAACAGTAAAGAGGTAATGTTAAAATATATATAACAAACAAAATGCAAATACAGAAACGTGAGTGGGTGGATGTGTCCCTCACCACTAATCTACATTGCAAAAAAAAAATCTACAGGAATGACCTGATGGGGGTGTGAATTAGGGATTCAGTAATTTGTCGTAAAATCTTCGTATCATACATAAATCGATGTTTTCCTCCGAAACATTCTTTGCTGTGACTGAATCAGGTAGAAAACCTCGGAGACTTTTACAATGGAATAAAATGTGATTAACTGTGATTTGTGCACCACACAGGCAATATACATTTTTGGAGACTTTTGTTTTAAAAGCGTTAATTTTTAGGCGGAGAAAGGGGAAGTTACAAGTCTAGAATATATAATGGTGCATTTGACAACTTTCTTGATACAATTTCCGACGGAACTGCAGCTGTATTTTGTGTTAGAGTCTTTTCATCAGAACATCTGCTAATTTTTTTTCTATGCTGTTGTTTCCAGCAGCCTGTAATTTTCATGGAGTGACAAAGGAAGTGTCATGTCTACAGTCTTCTCTAAACCTTTGCACCTCTTTTACCAGCTCTGTCGGCCATTTCGTTTCCATTTATGTTACAGTGCGAAGGCACCCACAAAACTCAATGAATGTGCCTCAATGATTGCGACAAGCAATGTAATAAATAATGAATTTCGTAGTTGGGATATGTTCAGGCCGTTTATCGGTACTGAAGGTGTGTGTGTGGTGTGTGTGTGGGGGGGGGGGGGGGGGGGGGGGGGGGGGGGGGGGTGGGGGGGGGGGGGGGGACGAGATCGGTGAAAGGGGAGACGGAATGGGTGGGTTAAGGATTTTTTTTTTTAATTCTCCCTCCCTCACCTCCTCACCCCTCCACGCCCACCCCCTCCACCTTCCACTCCCCACCCCAACCCCTCTCCCGTTTTTTCCCGTGTGCTGTTGAAATCCAACGTCTGTATACTGAATATAAAAATTTCAGTCATGCATGGCAAAGAGGGCACCAATGCAAAATGTTATCGACAGTCTCCGTCCGGATATTATATTCGGAACAGAGACACACATAGACGATGACATTTCGGACACAGAAGCATCACCGGGACCTTACCATCTGTATCGTAATTATAGTAACAGGGAGTGGTAGTCTGCGTGGCCGTGCATAAGACCCTTAACAGCTTTACTGTGAAGGAATTGCAAACCGATTGTGAAATCGCATGAACAGCATTGAAACTAAAGGGAAAAAAGACTTTGTACCTATGCTCATTTTACCGTCCTGACGATACCGACTATGAAAATTTGAGGAAATTTGGAGATCTCTGGATAGGTTATCTTCAAATCCAAATGCAAATGTGATAATTGGAGGTGACTTTAACATCCCTGGATTTGATTGGGAGACAGCCACGCTGAAACCTAGCGCCACAGCTGTGAGACAACACCGGAGTTCCTTGAACTAATTAGGGATCATGGATTTGAACAAATGATGACTCAGCCCACTAAGCTTGGTAACACCCTTGACCTTATCCTAACTAACTCGCCAGGCCTCATTCCAAGAGTAGAGACTGTCATGGGCGTTTCTGACCATGAGATAGTCGACTGTGAGTATATCATCGCGGTGGAGAAAACCAAGCAGAGCCCCAGATGGATTACACTCTATAACAAAGCACATTGGGACGGCATGACAGAAGCAATGAAGGGCCTGCACTCCAGCCTTGCAGACAGGAAAAGGGTAACCTGACTACAGATGATTTATGGACGCGCTTTAAGGAAGCATACTATGTACCCCGTAAACAATCACATCCCAAATATAGTTAGCCTTGGGTTACACCTGATATTTAAAAAAGCTCATTAACAGGAAGCTAGGGTCTACAAGAAGCTGAAGAAGACGGGACGACAGGGCCTGAGAGAAGAGTCCACGTAGCTGAAGAAGATAGGACTACAGGACCTGAGAAGAGTGGACGGAGCTGAGACGAACGATACAACACAAACTACTCAGAGCGTACTGGACTTGTATAACGAAACCCTGGCCGAGACCCCACCGGATGAACCCTCGTCATCTTTGAAAAGATTCTGGTCTTATATTAAGCACCAGAAGACTGCAAAGATAGGGGTGTCACCTTTGAAGGTGCTGGGCAGGCTGATAGACAGAACCTAAGCATCAAGCGAAAATTCTGAACGAACAATTTCAGTCAGTCTTTTACCGATGGCCAGATCTACACCAGGGAACACTATATGGACAAGTGTCGTATGAACGAGACAGACTACTCCAAGCTCAGCAAGATCCACATCTCACAGGAGGGCGTCAGGAACCTATTAAAAGGATTAAATCCCCACAAGACCTACGGCCCCGATGGGATCTCGCCAAGGATGCTTAAAGAGCTTGCGCACGAATCGCTCCCAACCTGACACTGCTGTTCAGAACCTCACTGGACACAGGTATCATACCAGAAGACTGGAGATCAGCCAACATCGCCCCAGTCTTTTAAAAGGGCGAACATTACGATCCAGCTAATTATCGCCCCGTATCACTGACCAGCATCTCATGTAAGATCATGGAACATGTCATAGTCAGCTCACTCATGGACCATCTAGAGAAGAACAACACCCTTTCTCCCAGACAGCACGGCTTTCGTCGTAAAAGATTTTGCGAAACCCAGCTGCTGGAGTTCATGGAGGAGGAGCTGACCGAGAATATGGGAGCCAGCCAACAAACTGACATCGTGGTAATGGACTTCGCGAAAGCCTTCGACAAGGTTAATTCCCCCCCCCCCCCTTTTCCATAAACTGCACCACTATGGAGTTCGAGGCCATGTTAACAGATGGATCGGAAGCTTTCTACAAGACCGGAAGCAGGCTATATAGTTGACGGAGCGAAGTCAGACTCGGTTGCCATGAAATCTGGGGTACCCCAGGGCTCCATTCTTGGGCTAAACTTTTTCTTGGTTTATATAAACGACTTGCCCGAAACTGTCTCCTCATCCATGCGACTTTTTGCAGATGACACTGCCGTCTACAGGCCAATAACAGCAAGCCAAGACCAGGCCCAACTACAAACTGACCTCCAACAACTACAGAAATGGGAGAAAAGTTGGGATATGCCATTCCACCCCGGGCAATGTACAACCCTCCCCGGTTATCAGTCCTAAGAGAAAGAAGAAGCTGCTGACACCATCGTACCAGCTGTGCAACCAGACTCTCGCCAATGTCACCTCGGCGAAGTATTTGGGAGGTCACAATCGCACAAGACCTAGATTGGGACCTCCATGTTCATAATATCATGAACAAAGCCAACAAAACGTTCGGGTTTTTGCGAAAAAACCTCAGAGTGAGTGACATCAGACTCAAAGAGACAGCCAATAAGGCAATGATGCGGCCTGTTCTCGAATATGCAAGTACTGTGTGGGACCCATACAAAGGACAGATCACAAAAATTGAGGCTGTGCAACGAAGATGAGCACGTTTCGTTTTTAAATTGTTACAAAAAAAACTGCTAGCGTCTCCAACATGTTACACCACCTCGGACGGACATCCCTACAAAGCCGACGTAAGACCGCAAGGCTCACCATGATGTACAAAATCATTAACAACCTGGTCCAGGTAGATTTTGGCAAAATTCGTAAATCCCAGAAGCCAAGTTGAGAGCACCTAAGGAGAGGGACAGAAGAGCACACTCAGGGCAGCTTGATAGACTTAAGTGTCAACGGGACTACTGGTGTTATTCATTCCTCCCACGAACCATCCCTGAGTGGAACGATTCACTGAGGCTGTGATTGGACCAACGCCTCTTGGTGTGTTTCACGTCGGGAGCTCATAAACTCCACCAGTCGTCACAAGCTGCTTTTTTGCGCCTACCCCTCCGTTACAAGTGTCAGAATAATCAGCTTGTTGATTGAGGACACTTTACGGATGAAGATGAAGGGGGTGGCCTTTTCCGGAAATTTCCCTCCCCTCACAGACCCTCCCTCGTTCCTGACTGGCAAAATTTCACTTTAAGCGTGCCCTCCTTTCCACCATCCACATCCTGTCTGCCCCCCCCCCCCCCCCCCCCACACACACACACACACAAGCAATGTGCCGAATTCCTTCCAAGACCACTCAATGATCTTCCCTCCCCCCACTCCTCGGCTCATATAGCAACGAAAGGAAATGTGTTTCAAGCCGCTGACAGCAGTCGATCAGCGGTGGGAGTTTCAGGGTAGAGTTCAATTGTCCCCCCCCCCCCCCCCCCCCCCCCCCCCCCCCCCCACACACACACACACACAAACACAATGTGCCGAATTCCTTCCAAGACAACTCCGTGAACACCCTTCCCCCTCTCCCCACTCCTCGGCTCATATAGCAGTGAAAGAATATGTGTCCAAGCCAATGACTGCGGTCAGTCGCAGTGGGAGTTTTAGGGCAGAGTTCAATTGTCATGGCAGTGATGGCGTCAGTTCCATAGATGAACATCTCTTGATGAAAGCCGCCAGAGACGGGGGAGGGGGATTGAAGACTGGGGAGGGGAGGCCTGGGCTTTTTTTAAATTCTCCTTCCCCCCCCCCTTCCTCCCCCCCCCCCCCTACACACACGCACACACACACGCACAATGTGCCGAATTCCTACCAAGACCACTCCGTGAACCCCCCCCCCCCCCCCCCCTTCTCCCCACTCCTCGGCTCATATAGCAATGAAAGGACATGTGTCCAAGCCAATGACTGCAGTCATCAGCAGTGGGAGTTTTAGGGCAGAGTTCAATTGTCATGGCAGTGATGGCGTCAGTTCCACAGAGGAACATCTCTTGATGAAAGCCGCCCGTGAATTTGGAACGAATTAACATACATCAAATGTGCACCCAGTATTAATGTATTTTAAGAACCTCATAAAT
>JADBJO010003065.1:257866-268400 GCA_016801955.1 Conus betulinus
GTCTGAGACTACATGAGCGGGCTGAACCACAAGGCCTATATCCTGGCATCAAACAGGTCCGAGAGATACCGACACCTACAGTGTTAGAACACATTTATGAGTACACTCCCAGAGACGCGTCCACTAAACGGATCAACTGGACTATGTGCTTCCAGTCTTCTCAGCTGAGCCAAGGATACACTAGACTCCGGACAGGAGCCTGCCGTGGCCGAAAAATCATCAAGTATAAACATCGATGGGACTCAAACCTGCGACCTCAAAGCCAGGAAGCCAGCGGCGCTAACCGCCGCGCCACAGTGACTAGTAGCATGGTCAGGTGTTGCAGTGTAGGCTGGAGGTGATCGTAACGTCCTTTCAGCGGCGGGTTCTTCAAGACATTCTGTTCCCTGACAGGAGTCCGCCTAAGGTCGAGGTTTCTGCAGTGTAACCAGTCAAGTCCTGTACGTTGTCTGTCCAAGACGTCTTCCATCTGCTTCTGGGAGTTTCATCCACCTCCACCGCGCCCTGCTGAAGGGTGTTTGCCGGGGTGGAGTCACGGCCAGATACATGCATGCCCGCTGCACCGAAGTCAACAGAACCATACGGGGCTCGGTAGTCATGCGATGTTCTTTTCTGCGTGAAGATCTGCAGCTTGACGAATCATCTCTGCTGTGCAGCGGGTATTATAATACACATGTGGAATTTCTTCTGGACGAATATAGATAAAAATGTTAGATAAGCCAGGGAGTGGGAGGGAAGGGGGGATGCAGAGTGAATCCATGAACTGTTGCTCCACTGGTGAAACGAATTAAAGTGCATAACCGCACACTAATGTCACCTGCGGTACTCTTTCGCTCAGCACGTGATCAGACAGATGGTACTTAGATCAAACATGAAAACTCCTCCCCCCTTTCCCCCCCCCCCCCCCCCCCCCCCCCCCCCCCCCCCCCCTCCCCCAAGAAAAGGAACTTACATGCCTATCTGTCATAACATACCTGATTTGACACACGCAGGCAGTTCCGCACCCACCCACCCTCTATATTCCGCCCACAGTAACACCACACCCCCATCCTGGGTCCCAACCCCTATCACACACACACACACACACACACACACACACACACCTGGCCATCGGCAAAAGGCAAAAAACGCTGTGTCACTCAGTCTCCTCCCACCCTCCTACCCCCCCCCCCCCCCCCCCCCCTCCTTTCTTCCCTGCAACTTCACTCGTCCCTCTAATACTCTCCCCTTAATCGCTCTCCCCTAAAGCAAATAGCAAAAGTAGAATAGGTGGAAGGGAGGGGGTGATGATGTTTGTGTGTCACAGAGAGAGAGGAGGGGTGAGAGGGAGGGAGGGAGGGAGATTAAGAGACAGACAGACAGAACGAGAAAGAGCGAGAAAGAGCTAGCAAGAGAACTCAGAACTCAGAATTGTAATGTACGTCGGCCCTTTAGCCACAATACATGGAGGTATACGTGGAAATGGGAGTTGTGGGGGCTGCGGAAGTGAGTCGAGGAACTGGGGCTTGGTAAAGCGTGACGGGGAGTGTGGAGAGGAGGTGAAAAAGGTAAACGTATTCCAAAATTTTAAGCGAGAGAGAGAGAGCAAGAGAGAGACAGACACAATACAGAAACACAAAGACAGACGGAGATAAATAGAGACAGACAGACAGACAGAGAGAACCCTGCGCACTTCATGTCATGCCCCTCCCCCACCAGTGGCTCTATCCTGTTACACCTAATCACCTGTCGGTGCGGGCACCATAAAGGTGGCGGACTGACGGGCACGGCACAGCGCGCAAGGCACGTCCGTGTAGTGATGGCCGGGGATGTAGTACTGCGCCCCATTAACCTGCCCATAGTAACGGTCCGTGGCCGTGTTGTCGAACACCGGGTCCAGGGTCAGACACAGCCTGTTGGCCCCGCTGCCGGTGTGGTCCTTATTGGCCGCGCCCGCTATGCCTGCACGATGTTCAGTACTCCCTATCGTGGTGAAGAAACAACAACAAACAACAACAACAACAACAACAACAACAATACTACTACCAATGATGATAATTAAAAATGGATTCAGGGACACAGATCCCGCTGGTGGAGTGGGTCCTTACTGACAGCGCCCGCTATGCTGCACGATGTGCAGCACCTTACCGTGGTAAACAAGTACAACAGAAACAACGAAATCATCATCAGCAGCAGCAGCAGCAGCAGCATCTGCATCTGATCCAGGGTCCGACACAACAATAACAATAATAATAACACGAATAATAACAATAATAATAACAGTAATGATAATAACAATAATAATGACGATGATGATGATGATGATGATAATACTAATGATGATCATGATGATGATGTTATTATTATTATATTATTATTATTATTATTATTATTATTATTATTATCATCATTATTGTTGTTGTTGTTGTTGTTATCATTATTATTGTTGTTCTTATTATCATGATGATGGCGATGGTGGTTGTAGAGGTAGTGATGGTGATGATGATGGTGATGGTGCTGGTGGTTGTAATGGCGTGATGGTGATGATGGCGATGGCGATGGTAGTGATGTCATTATCATCATCATTATTCATCCCAGTCATTACCTGAGTACAGCAAGGTGGTGCTGCCAGGACAGGTGGATCGACCCCACCTCACAAAGGTGGAACCTATAACACACACACACACACACACACACACACACACACACACACATCGTTTGTATATAGCACTCTTTTTTATTCCATATAAAAAAAACATTTCTTTGCAATCGTCTCTCGAATTTTTTTCTAACGATCTTTCACAGCACAAACTCAACAGCTCCGAGTTTGCAACGTGGACATTCAGAAAAACAACAAAAATATCGCTGTTCTTTGTGCAATGGTTATAAGTTTGTCATCCTTTAGCTGTGTTACTCTACTCTTCTTTCTTGTATGAGGCAGCAAAGTTGCGATGATGTGTTATATTCTGTTCGCTGTGAAAGATTTGGGCAATAGCAGGACATTCTTTTAAAAAATGGAAAGGAAGACAAGATAAGAGAGAAAAAGAAAAAAACAAATCTAAATTGAACTACCTGGTGTGACGTCAACATACCATTTATGAAAACATAGTTTCTACTCTGAATTATTTTACGTTTTTCACTAAAATTGCCTCTCTTGTATGTAAATTGTTCACGCATATTCTTGTTGATGATGTGATTGTTGCTTCCCCTCCCTTCCTCACATTTTCATTTTATTTTATTTTATTTTATTATTATTTTTTTTTTATCTTCTTCTGTTGTCTTTTTGTTGTGCCTTTTGAAAAAAAAAATCCCAACTTGGGTGTGGTGAAATGTGTTGTATACCGTAAATGTGTTGTAACCGCCATTATATTGTCAGTGTTACATTTGAGCACAATATAAGCCAAGGGCTTGTTGCTCATTTGTCCTGATGACAGTGAATTTATTCTGTTTATTTGTTTATTGAATAACAGTTATCTAAATCAAAGGTCTGGACAAGAAGCCTTTATCAATGTATAAAGGTATATATAGGTTAGGATCAGTAACTCCGCTTTCCACTCATTCACAGTTACGCATATTGAAGGCATTCAGCACATCTGCTGGTCCAGTTAGGTCTGTGTTTACCTCCTATAAGGACTGGTTGTCTGTCTACTCAGCTACTAGTGTCATATTGTCAAATTTGAAGCACACAGTTGCTGGTTCACGGCCGGCCGGCAAAGACAACATGCAGGCAACAGGTCGACCTCGCTGAATAGCAGACAAGAAGAAGCTGGCTTATGCGATTACTTGAGAGAGCGGCCTAGCCTTCTGAACTTATCTGTCGCCTGGAAAAGACAGTGACCCGCGTCAGTGAGCGGGAATCTGACGAATTCAAAGGAAAAACGAGGCGAGACAACGACCTTCTCCCCTCTGCTTCTTTGCTAGCATCTCTCGGGATCACGAGAGGATGAGCTACATGCAAGTCAGAGCCAATCAGGGGACGCAATTAGCAGTTATGGTGCATGGAGATAGGGGGAAATGATGGCGGTACATGTTCAGAAAAGATTTCCTTTCAGAATGTCAATAATATTATCATTGTTTGTGTTTGTTTATTGTTGGCTGGCTTGTTTTCGTTTTTGTGTTACACTGAAGATGTGGTGAGGTTTAAAGGGATATTGGATCCGAGACCAGAATCTAAACTTCGCCAAGAAGGTTATGTTTTGTTCTTTTTTTTTTTCTCCTATTTCAAATTTCATTTTTCAAACAAATGCAGGCATTTCATGCGATGTCAGTGTGCTCCCAGTAGGCGATACGTTGACGTTGTGAAATACATACAGTTCGTTTTGAGATATCATTTGTTTCCAAAAAAATATCTTAAAGAAAATGTACATTTTTTTTTTTTAACCCAGTCAGGTATTTATTGTATCTAAGTTCAAATGACTAAAAAAAAAAACAAAAAACAAACAAACAAAAAAAAAAAAGGTTTTCGAACGAGGACACAAGTCGACACAAAGTGCTGTCAGTAGTCTGTCGCACCACTTACAAATGGCGTTTAATCCCTTCTTTACGAAAGAATTTCACACAGCATGTTAACTTTTTTTTAATTTAATGTGGGTCCTCCAACCCCATTCCTTTCCACATTTTTTTCTTTTGTTATGTTTTGATGGGGCCTCCATCTTCTAATTTGTTTTTTCCCACAGCCTTTCTTTCTCTTCATCGACTCCCGTGTCTGGTTATATTGTCCTCATGCAGGATTACCTAAAACTGCTGAGCCTATTTAAACCAAATATCTGAAAGATGAAACGTGGTCTCCGGGAAAAAACATTACATTTTGAGACGGGTACCTGGAATTGATTTAAATCAAACTCTGTGGATCCTGGATTTTTCTTGATACTTGATTTTTTTTTTTTAACCAGCTTTACAAGAACTATCTATCACAATTGATTTTGTTGGCCATTCTCCAGAATTTTGAAAGGGGGCAACATATGTAAAGTCCACGTTATAAATGTTACTTCTAAGCTTTCAAACTTGCAACTTTTTTTTTTAATTCATTTATCTATTTTTTAGTACTATCTTAATTATGTCATATGAAACTTTCTTTTTCGCAGAGGACTTACGAATTTGACTGAGGTTAACATTTTTGTTCAGGCAATGGAGTTATGGCCGAGGTTTGATGAATGATAATAATGATAATGATAATATAACGAAGCAAAGAAACAGAGGATCACAAACAAAAGGGTGTTAAAAAAAAGAGAGAGAGAGAGAGAGAGAGAGAGAGAGAGAGAGAGAGAGAGAGAGAGAGAGAGAGAGAGAGAGAGAGAAATCAAGCATATGAAAAGCATCAAAATCGTGAAGAAGAAAACAAAAATCGACTTCTGTGATTTAATACACAAAAACTGACAAGGGGATCCCATGAAAGGTCAAGGCATCAGAGATAGCAACAAACAAGACCACCAGGTGGATGTTCACATCTGGTCATAGCAAAGATGATCACGCAGAGAAATGAACAGTACGTACAAAGGGATGCAACCCTTTTAAGCTTAACCATTCCTTCTACAAATAAGAATTGCGTCCCCTCCGAACACTCTTCTTCTTCTTCTTCTTCTCTCTTCTCTCTCTCTCTCTCTCTCTCTCTCTCTCTCTCTCTCTCTCTCTCTCTCTCTCTCTCTCTCTCTCTCATTTTTGCGAGAGCACAAATAGCTTTCTCTGTGGCGTTTTGTTCCTATTTGACTGGAGATTTCAAAATGTGATCATGACTGGTTCGCAACTCGTGAAACAACTTAGTCAGATTTTAACAAGATCTTACTGTTTTCTAGTTCAAAGTGTCTACTTTTCCGGCACGCGCGCTGGAACTTCATAAATTGAAGTGATCTATTGTTCCAACGGACATTGTCTTAGAAAGTGAATAAAAGATAGGAGAAGAAAAAAAATATTATCTCCAAAATGAGAAATTGTGCTGGTCGCAACAGTAATCATGAAAGCAAAAATGGACAGAACAGTAGCAATTTATAAAGCGAGTAAAAATATACATTTTTATCATGTGTGAATAATCAGTAAAAAGTACATCACATTTCCTTTAAGAGCAGAATAGTTTAACGACAAAAAGTCAAATCCAAACAGGACCCTCCTACGCCGTCGCCACACACACACACACACACACACACACACACACACACACACACACACACACACACACACACAGAGAGAGAGAGAGAGAGAGAGAGAGAGAGAGAGAGAGAGAGAGAGAGAGAGAGAACAACATAAGTATGCACACATATCTAAGCCGACATTCATGTGCCTTTTTGCACACACACACACACACACACACACACACACACACACACACACACACACACACACACCGTGAAACAATGAATAATGCGCGAGAACTCATTCAAACACTAAATGGGTTAGCATCATATGGCACAGCTCTTAACTTTAAGAGTAGAATCAAAGTTAACGGCATAAAGTCAAATGGATGCAGGACTCTCTTACACACACACTCTCTCTCTCTCTCTCTCTCTCTCTCTCTCTCTCTCTCTCCCAAACCACGTTCACACGCTCGCGCGCGCGCGCGCGCGCGCGCGCACACACACACACACACACACACACACACACACACACACACACAACGTGAAACAAGGAATAATAAAACGGCACTCGTTCGCACACGCACTGCGTTAGCAGGCAGAAAAAGGTATAAATGTATCGAGAATTAAAATTTGACCTCGGGTTTAAAATTTCTGTGCCCTAAATTTAATTTTCATCAATTTGTCCTAAAACAGCGTCCCAATGGTAAAACATTGATGGTATTCGACTAAATCATGCAAGCTTTCGCTCTCTTCAGGATGTTTTGGGGGGGCGCGCTATCGGTGTTATATAGCGTGCGGGTCCTGATTTCATTTTTGTGCGTGTGGGTCAATTACATTCATTGCACGTGCTATCTGTGGTTCTCGGGGTTGCTTGCTGTGGTCTGTTCAGGGGGAATTCGCTGACAAAGATTTCCATTTATGCCTGCAGTTATTTACTATTTCTACTTTTGTATTCAAAGTTGCTAAATAGGGTTTACATAGTATTAACCATTTTTCTGTGGAACATAAGTTGCATTTTAAAAAATATTGTTGTGCGGTGTTGCTCTTTTTATGATTTTCCATGATATGCTGTAGTTTGTTTTTTTATCTTTAAGTCTCCAAATGTATTTACTCAGTTTCCGTTTGGTTTTTTGTGGCAGAGAACCTTAAGACACACGTTTGAAAAATGTTAGGTATTTGTGGATTACTTCTGTCACACACAGACAAATAGATGGTAGACTCTGTTTTTTTTATATTTCACCATTGCGCCAAGGGGGGTCCATGTGTAGTGTTACCAGCATACTACATATTGTACCATTCAGTAGCGTATATTGTACCAGTGGTACGATTTGAAAGCCACTTGGTACAAAATGTAAGCTAAGCAATAAGAGATGTGTTTTTTCTTTCATTCATAATGTTTAAGATTAGATATTGACTGACAACATTGTTGACAGCAGTAATGAATTTATATTGTTGAAAAAGTACTTGAATAATAGTATAAATGCGATTTTTTCAGGCGGTATGGTGCTTGGAGCATAGAAAACATGGAACGGGCAATGGCATCATACAGAAATGGGGATCAAGGGTTAAATGAGACTTGTCGCCTGTATGGGGTCCCCAAACCAACACTGAAGAGACACCTCCTGTCAAAGAACAAGTTCGCCAACGGTGGACAAAAAATTTTGGAAGGCAGTGCACTCTGACAGAGAAATTAGAAAGAGAACTAGTGGAACATGTGCTGCTTTTACAAGATCATTTGTTTGGGGTAACGCGTAAAGATTTAATGTCGCTGGCGTTCCAGGTAGCTGAGAGAAATCGACTTTGCCATGCCTTCAATAAAACGAAGCAAACAGCGGGAAAAACGTGGTTCTCACGATTTCTGAAAAGACATCCTGAGCTGGGGCTTCGGCAACCTGAAGGAACATCTCAGGCTCGAAAGGAAGGCTTCAACAGGGATGAAGTGAATCATTTCTTTGATCTCTTGGAGAGAACAGTTGAGCATAATGAGATCGATGCTACCAAAGTCTACAACATGGATGAAGCAGGAATAAATACAGTTCACAGGCCACCTAAAGTGATCGCTAAGAAAGGTGTCAAACGGGTGAGCGCGACAACAAGTGGAGAGCGAGGCGTTAATACAACCGTTGTATGCTGTGTTAGTGCGTCTGGAAACTATATCCCCCCTTTAATACTTTTCAAACGGAAAAGAATGACCGATTCTTTGGCAGAGGGAGCACCGCCAGGAAGCCAGGTCATCTGCAACGAATCAGGGTGGATGGAAAGACACATTTTCGTACGGTGGCTGCAGCATTTCATCAACTGCACAAAGCCAACACGTCAGAGACCTGTCATACTCATTTTAGATGGCCATAACACTCACACAAAAAATGTTGAAGCAATCGACTTAGCAAGACAACATGGCGTCATCATGATTTCACTACCACCACACTCCACACACCGGATGCAGCCACTAGATGTGGCGTTCTTCAGGCCTCTCAAGCTCTACTATAACCAAGCAGTTGAAAAATGGCTGAGAACCAACCCTGGGAGAAAAGTGACCACATATAATGTGTGAGCAGACTGTTCGCTGAAGCGTACACCAAAGCTGCAACAATGGCGACAGCAGTCAATGGCTTTGAACGCTGTGGAATCTGGCCCTGTTCCAGACACGTCTTTGAGGAGCATGATTTCTTGCCATCCACTGTCTCCCCGCCAGTGTTGTCTCCTTCACCTTCAGTTGTTGTGGGTTCACTGTCTTCACCAGAGCCACCAGTTCCGCCACGTCCAGTAAGGCCTGACAGGGGCAGCTTGCCACCACCTGTGCCACCAAGACCATCCCCACCTCCTTTACCACCACGGTCTTCAAGGCTTCAAGGTCCAGAGACACCCCAGTTGCCACGACCAGAAATGCACAGTCCCATTCCACCAGACCTGAAAAAGAAAACAACAACCGGACACACGTCGATTTGTCAGAAGGATCTCTGTGAAGATTATTCAGACTAATCCAGATGGAAGCTGCTTCTTCAGAAGTGTGGCGATATCCCAAGACCAGCGATTGCAGAATGCGGCAAGGAATAGAAACTGCCTTCCTGTGGACGCTCTGCTACGAATGAAAGAAAAAACGCTGGCTGACAAACTAAGGGCTGAGGTAACAGATTACATCTGTGATGACTTTCAGTCATACTCTGCCCTTCCTCTGGACGTTGTAAACGCTGATCTACCACAGGGTGCTAGACGATACAAGTCAATGGAAGAAAGACTGTCTGCAATGTCAGACCCAAAATCCATGCCGGGAGAACTTGAGGTCGTTGCCATGTCTAAGGTCCTCAAGAAACCCATCATTGTTGTGGACAAAAATCTCCACAGCATCATGAAATATGGGGTGGGGGATTTTGAAGGACAGTGTCCACTGCACGTTATGTACTCAGCGAGGGTCGCGGACGTGGGCCACTATGACTGCGTTATCGTCTCCGAAAATGAAGGTCAGTGAACTTGAATAAGTAAACCAACACATTAATCATCCACACTTACATTCAGAAGGTAGAGCGATTACATCAGTACTTTTGGATTTGTTTTTTCTTTAAACATTCATTTTGAGAAAAAAAAATGTCTAAAACTCATTTTCATATAGACATATGACGACGATCAACATTCTAACTTTGATCAAGCCGAGAGAAAGTTAAAGAAATGGCCCAAGTTCCTACTGTGCTGTTTTCTAAAAACAGAAAACGTTTTCTGTCACATCTATACAAAAATGAAAGGTGGTAACACACAGCAGGTTTCCTCATATTGTAGTTACTCTATTGCAGGACATAGTGAACCGATCCCCTGTGGAGAATACCCAGGCCAACAGCCTACCTGTGAGGACCACCCAGGTCAACAGTCTACCTGTGAGGACCACCCAGGCCAGCAGACTACCTATGAGGACCACCCAGGCCAACAGACTACCTGTGAGGACCACCCAGGCCAGCAGACTACCTATGAGGACCACCCAGGCCAACAGACTACCTGTGAGGACCACCCAGGCCAGCAGCCTCAAACAGCAGAGCACGAAAGTCAGCAGGTAGGAATCTCAGGCCTTTCATCCTCACACCAAACTGGACAACTTGCCACCCCAGGCCAGACAGGCCAGGATCCTTCTCCCAATGGGAACAATGACTGTCAGTCAGCAAAAAGACTCTCCATTGCAGACATATCCCAGGAGCTGTAAAAGGGGCAAGTCTGTAATCCTTACCTCTAGCCCTTATAAAGCGTCGTCTCTCATGACGGCAACAGAGAAAAGGGCAAAACGAGAGAATAAAAAGGCAAGTGACTCGTGCAATCGTAAAAAGAAAAATCAAGTGGAACGGAACACAAAATCAAAAAAGAGTGCCAAAAGACTCGAGCAAGTGGAAACTTTGAAATAATTGGCTGTGCTTTTTGTGCCAAGAGTCGCGAGAGGAAGACATGATACGTGTCAGACATGTGAAGTGTGGGACCATGTTCTCTGTGGCTGGTGATCCTGGGGA
>JADBJO010003066.1:0-22500 GCA_016801955.1 Conus betulinus
TGAAAGGGACGGTTTGTTGTTTTATTGTAGTATGTATGTGAGCAGGGTGGGGGGCGAGTGCGGAGTAAGCAGATTATGTAATTCGAAGGTCTGTCTGTTTTGATTATAGTATTCTGAACATTTTTTCACAAACAATGAAAAGGCGCGGCGCGCAGCGAGTATACAGTCATACACACAACACACACACCGCGCGCGCGCGCTTGCGCGCGCACACATACACCACCCCCCCCCCCCAGCCCGCCACCTCCCCACACCAAAAGTTACCACCCACGCCACACACCCTAACCCACACGCAACCCGCCCAACCCACCACACACACCCAACGCCACACCACGCCCACCCCCATAAATACACCCGAACCCACAACACCACCCCCCCCCCCCCCCCCCCTAGCTCTCTCAACACCCATCACCGCGCGTTCGCTCCCGTTCAGCTGTCTCGATCCTATCGAACATCATGAAGACGTTTGTCCATATTTTACTGGCCATGTATGTTTTGTATTATATAATAGTGAACCAGATTAATAGTTCGTAGTTGTCTTTAACATTGTATAATTCATTTTACAAATGCTGTGTTGTGTGGGGGGGTGGTGGGTGGTGTGGGGTTTGACGAGGTATTTTTGAGAATTTGGTGCTTTTGGACGTTGTTAGAAATTAGATATATTGATGGTGGTGACAATATTAGAGAGGTATAATGGAAAGTATGCTGGAAAGATGATGGAATGCATCTTGTTGTGTGTGGTTAACTCCGGTGCGACGTCGGGTCTACACTGTCCGACAGCTCCCTTTTATACTCTTCTTGTCTTTTTTGTGTACATCAACCACAGAGTGTGAATGTGGTTGACCAGTCGGACCGAGTTTCAATGACGGCTCTTTCGCGTTGTGGGTCCAAAGTTGCCTTAGGTGCCACTGACTGATTTTACCTGTTTGGGGGGCAGTCATTGCATGGGAACACACAGATTCTGAAGGGTAATAACACCCAGATTTCGAGGTTCACAAACAATTTGAAGCCACACGTAGGTGATGCGTTGACCAGTATCCGGCGGTTGCTAGACGATTCTGAATGTTTGGGGTGACAACGTGATGAACGGGGTTTACAACAAATATTGGTGTTAATTTGTGCATTGTGCTCTATGTCGTTACATCGGTGTTTTATTGTGTTGGAGTAGGTTAGTAAGTAATTGTTTGCGACACTGAGATTGTTTTTTGTAGATAATGGTGATTGTAGAGGGTACGAGGTTTCAGGATAATTTCTTCCCTCAGACCGTCCTAGAGTAGTCGTCATGTTAAGCGGTTTTGTTGACGTTTACTCGTCTTGATTTTTTTTTAGAATATCTAAGGATTCAATTGTGTTTGAATGTCGTTTTCTTGTCAGTATCTGCTCTTTGAGTTCTTAGGTTTATTACATGTAGTGTTTTTTATTTTTTGTTAGGATGTAGAATTTTGGGTTTGCAGTATAAGTATTTCAGCTGGAAACATATCAGAAGGTGTGAGAGTTTAGCGTTCGTCGGTCTCATGGACGATTGTTGAGTCTTAATGACAAAAAAAATATTTACCGGGCACGACAGATTAAAAGTATGAAGAAATGTTTTTTCTCTATGAAATCCAAAACCATATTCATTAAATTAAGTTGTAAAATGACATTATTGACCATTTCGATTTTTACTATGACGCTATCTCACAGACTGTTAAAGTGTCGTCCTCCTAGTTCTCCTCCCCTTCATAGAGCGAAATACAGACCATAATCAAGGCAGGAGAAACAACCAGGGCCCAAGTTAACAAAAGAGAAAGTACTTTGGGAAAGAGTGTTGTGATGGATAGCACTGGCCCGATGAATTTCCATTTAATTATCGAAAACGAAACCCATGGGAAAACGTTGATACCCAAATCCTTAACGGCCAAATTCGATGTTAATGTCGTCAATTTCTGCAACTTTTGCCTGGCGGAAGAAAAGGTAAGTCAAAACTAAGATAATCAACTTTATGCAAACTTGGAGCACGGGAGAAGGAAAGTCCCCCTAAACTCTTTTTTTCAAGATGTTTGGTTTGTTTATTGTGATAGGCATCACGGCAATCCAATTGAAATAAGTATTGAAGATAGTTTATACAGATATGCATTAACGGAAAATAGTGTACCTTCAGACTCATTTACTTTGGAGAATGTTACCTGTCTTTTGAGTTCTTCCGAACTTCTTTTTGACCGACACTTCCTTTGTGGTGATCCTAAGATCAAGTGTTGTTTATGGGCGGTTATGCATTCTCCTATTTCACGCCTATTTCAAAGGTTGCCTTTGCCAACCCGTACACAGGCCCGCTGGACATCTTTACAGTTTATGCCAGCAGTATTTACGGGCGCGTTGGAAGTGATTCACGAACGTTGTGCCTAGGTCTTCACGTAGTCAGCATTCACTATTGCTTTTGCCTTGTGATGACAATCGTCGCACCGCCCACCTGGTCTTTTCGATTCAGCTTACCGGGTGTAACAGTATGAGAAACGCCAGTATCAGCATGAGACCAGGTCCGGGAAGGGAAACGAGCAATATTTTCTCGTGAAATTATAGATTTGGCTTCAGGGATTCCAGTGTGTTAGTGCGATACTTTTCGTATGTATACCGTACATGAATGATCCAGCTCTATCTCTTGATCTTTGGTGTTTCAGTGATGAATTTCAGACCAAGATTCTTGTATGCCAGGTAGGCAGCAATTGCCCTCTTTCTAGTACTCTGAACGGATCTTAGTCCCTACGTTCCAATGCGTAGTTTAGTCCTCCCATACCACCCCCCCCCCCCTTTCTTTTTTTTTAAACTCGTTACATGCCAGCCTTCCCGAGTCTGAATGTTTTCTCATCACCGTGGGACCCTGTCGGTGGTTGTTCTACAGTGAACGGAATGTTTCAGCTACTTTTTCCTTTCCACAAAAGCAGAGGCCCTCTAATTCATTCCTTTGTACTGGTGCCCTGATTCTTGAGATGAAATTATGGGCACATAAAGTGGTGTGGTGTGGGGGGGGGGGGGGTTGAGTGGGGGGGGGGCGGGGGGGGGGGAGGGGAGCGGGGGGGGGGGGGTGATTGGGGGGGGGGGGGGGGACAGGGGGGGGGGGGGGGGGGGAATTTGGGGGTGGGTGGGGAGGGGAGGGGGGCGGGGGTGGGGGGGGGGGGGGGGGGGGAGGGAGGGTGTGTTCTTGCAATCACCGGATGAACAGGATGGGGTGCACCCTAACCAAGTGACCCTACCACGGTTACAGGATTGTGACCGTTGCTTCTACGGAGGAGGACTGTTGCTCATCATGAAAGACTAAGTATTTCTAGGTTCTGTGAGACTCTGTCCTACACGTGCCTTGTTTAAGGAGGACTCTTTATCCCCGACACATACAGGATTGCTTACCTTGGATTGGAAATCTGCAGAGTCACGCTTACGCAACTTCAGATTTGAATTACAAGATGTATTTTATTTCATTTGCTGCAAACTCGGGAGAACTCAGTGAGTGGATTTTTGGGTTTCATCCCTTAATTGTTCGGCATTTCTCCAAAACGTTCTTGGGTGAACTAACGGTATATTGGGTCGCGTTTTCCACTGTCTTGTTGAAGATCATTCAGATATGTTGAATACGAGTTACACACTCGGGGCCATTTTACGCCTGTACGTCTTTAGTGCTTTTCCAAGTTAGTGAGCAAGGCCTAAACAGCAGAACATGACCCCCCGGCGCTACTCTAAATGGAGTTGATTAACATGCCCCGAGCGCGACACCTTAGTTACACCCTTCACCTTCCACAGGATCGACTAAGTCCATGACTCGATCTGGGTATTGCACCTAGACAGACAGCAGGTTTCCTTCAGGCACGGACCATGAAGTTTAGCACGCCTTCTCTGAACGATTTTAGCGCCCCGAGCTATGTTCTGCTTATGAGATTTACGTCCATCAGCTATCACTAACGCAAATAATTATCACATTTCTCATGACAGTTTCAGGAAGCTCTTACGGATGATGGGCACCTTCTTTTCGCGGATGTCTTGACATTGCGGTAGATCAGGCGCTGACTTGGACTCCTGGTTTTCGTAATAGATTTATGTCCTGTTAGTCTTAAAATGGCGATAATAGTCTTAGTCATTGCCTTGGTTTTCTGGCCGGCGGCAAGCGCCGGCTGCTAGGTACTGGATTCCCAAGTGATGAGTCGCTCCCGACTGATGGAATATGACCTCTTTAATCAAGGCTGCTTAACTGACTGTCATGAGCAGGTCTTTTTTTTTTTTTACTTTATTCCTGTGATAAATCCCCGTTGGACCACCTCTGATTTGAAGACTGCTCCACGAAAAGTTTCCATGACGAAACAGGACGGGGCGCAGTGAAGAAGAGGACGTGTTAGGAGAGCCCACAAAAAGGCAGGTCCGACCAGGTAACTATAACTCATATTTTGTCCCTTCGCTCATTTTGCAAGAATCTGCTTCCAGCAACGTCACTGTATCTGATGCTTTCAGGTCTCTCCAGGTCTTCTCTACACCACTTTGTTCGCAGCGTTTGACGGCGTTGTCTTTGTTTTGTTTTCATGGTATTCGAGTAAACGGTTCTGTCGTTCTGGAGTCTCTTTTCTGAATATCTCGGTTCGGTGCAATTGACTTGGTATTTTGTTTTAGAGGGGAGTCTGCGCTTTGGTGGTTTAAGAACTCCAGTAAGGCGTTCCCTAAAGGGCACCGTACACGATAGTCGCCAAAATGTGACCTAGTCCTGTGTCTTCCAGTTGGTTAGCCCACCTATAGGCACCCACCACGACTTGTGGACTACTTTGTTCTTTGTTCGTCTAACTTTATCCATTCCTGGTTATTGTTCATTAACGGTGGAAAAGTTGACTGTTCGCTGATCGTGGCGCGCATCGCTTAGTGGCCAGTATGCATCAATTACCTCGTTTAAATAATCCACCCGCGGACGGTCCTGCACTGGTGTAGGTTGTGAGTCTTGATCGCTGGGGTTTTCCAATTGCCCTTACTTGTAATGACGCAAAGCGGGCCGGGCAGCAGGTCTTGATTAATTCGAAGGGGATCATAGATGCGTCATTTTCGGCTTGTGGAACCTTCAGCACCAATACTCACAGACGACCGCCTTCTGCAGCTCAGACACACTGGAATTCCAGCATTTGTTCTTCACAATGGCCCGGTAGAGTTTCCCAGTATCTCTGATTAGGTTGGGCGCTGACGGAATTTCTTTTTTATTAAGCTGAAAAACTAGGTTTGCCCGAGCTGCGAGATGTTGAGACTAGACTCGAAGCTTGACCCTCACCACTTCTCTTGTTCGCGTTTATGGGACCTTCACTGTTATTTCACTTATGTGTGTTGTGTGGAATTTAGTCCTATTTCGACTGTTTCAAACACCCCCCCCCCCGGCACGAACAAGATTACATACCAATCTCAAATCCCACGAATTAACAACCACGTCAATCGCCAGTAGAGAAATGGCTAGCCAACAGACGGATCGACACAATCATGGGGTACTGGCATATTCTGTATTGAACCCACAACCCACCCCCACACATCAACACCCTTAACGTCTACTGGGTACATGTTACACGCACAAATAACGGGTGTGCTGTCACTTCTCCCGCCGCTACATTTAGGTTCTAGTTAAGCAATACAATCATACCGCCACAGTGTGATCTCTAGCTGAGGCTCTTAATGGCGTCTAAAGCCGTCGGCTCCGAAGTAACGAAATAGCCTGTTTCTCACGTCAGAAAAGTTTCTTAGAGAGTTCGATGTATAGTCTGGAGATGTACCGAACTTTGAGCATAGGGTTGGTCTCGATGTGCGCACACTAGCGCCCCGCACAGTTATGGGTCCCCAGTGTGGGTAGCACAAATGTCCCCATCTGTGTTTCGAATACCCTAAAATGCACTTCGTGTTCGTCGCTTTACACCATCTCGGACCGTCGTAATTACAGTTCACGAGAGCATAATAGTGATCAAAAGTGTGTTTCATTACGGACTATTCTGGTGGGTTATATTTGCGTCACAATCAAACTCGTTCCCCCTGCATTGGAAATGGCAGTTGTTGAGCGTCCGTTCGTTTGTCATGGAAACAGCAAAAAAAAAAAGGAAAAAAAAAACAAACGGTGATGATAGGTGATGTGCATATGTGGAATAGAGTAGCGTAAGTGACAGTTCGTGTAACAACTAAATCCGTGATGAAAACCTAAACTGAAATGTGAAAACGGACATGTATTGTTGCCATTGCAACTGTCATCATCTCACTTTCCATATCAAATCAACAGGATATATGGACAGAGATTTCGAATTCACAGATGTCTAGCCTCAAAGTCATGCAGCAACCATGGTAAGAGGAGTGGGAACCAGTAAGGTCCACACTTACATCCCTAAGTGTGCTGTAAGCAGCATGAATTGTGTTATACCTCCTGCCCTGGGACTACCACCATTCTAAAATAAAAATGTGAAGCACATACTCTTGTTCAGAAGCGGCTTGGGAAATAAGATAAGAAAGTTTCTTAGGATTTTTTTTTTAAGGCAACCTGTGAAAATACAATTGTTTAATTTTTGAAATCAATTTATACGCAGTTCAAGAAATTAATGTCGTGTCAAGGATCGCTCCACTTACCTGTAGTTCAACAGTGCATTAGATGGGCACCGAAAAAAATGGCACATTCAATATTAATATTGGGTACCTGTACCATTCAAAAAAATGTGTAACGTCTGACCGGAAACACGGCGATCATGTCCATTGAAAGGATTAAGTCTGAGTCAACAACAACAACAGCAACAACTTCCAAGCACCTCTTTGGAAGAAACGTTTATTTATTTTCTTTTGGTTTCTGTTTTTGTTTGTTTGTTGTTGTTTATTTTTGCCACATTCCTATGACAAAAAGCCCTTAAATCGAACAAAATATCAAGTCCAGGATAACAGTTTGTTGTTGTTTTTGATGTTTCTTGTTCTTGTTTTTGTTGCATTTACATTCCTTTTTTTTCACTGAAATATGCAAAATATCTTGTTCATAGTCTCCTCTGGTGGGTTGCCTCTTGACGACTTGATATTGGTTGCTCCCTGTGGATTGCCGGTGCCGGGAATGTGGCGGGCGGGCCGTATTGTGGCTGTTGACAGGGATCGGAACGAGCAGCATGGCTGCAATGCCACTTCAATGTCCCAGAAGATGGAACAGAAAAAAAAAGTCTTATCCAATGCATTTCTTCTAGAGGAGGGAGAGGGTGGCTAGAGAAGGACAGTTGTGGTTAATATTTGTGGATTTCAATAACTTTCGCTTTTTTAATAACACCGTCTCTTTTTCTGTCGGATTTTCATATTTTGTTTGCCTGAAAAACCCAGTTGCAGGTAAGTTTTGGCAATTGAAATGCTGTTTTTATTTCAGATTTTACTGAAACAGGGCTGTCTTTCCATAATGAAAAGGCAAGGGTCCAAGGCATAAAGCTGTTTCTTTTACTTACCGGTTTAATGTTTCACTCACAGATATAGGTCGGCTTCTGGTAAATTGGGCAAGCAAAGAATACCGCACGCAAAAGGCAAAATGTATTCCTAATTTAGCAAGTTTAGAATAAGTTGAAGTTGCATTGTGCGTGGTTTGTACAGTATTGTGTTGTGTTTTACTGTGATGTGTTTTTGTCATGAAATATTCTCAGCGTTGCTTTGTTTCGCGCTGAACTGTAACGTGTTACATTGTGTTGCGCTTCATTTTTCTTCATTCTGTCCTTTTCCTCCCTTGCACTGTCTTGTCATTAATCTTATCTGAAGACTCATTATCTTCACTCATGCACTTATGATGATGATGATGATGATGATGATGATGATGATGATGATGATGATGATGATGATGATGATGATGATGACGACGACGACGACGACGATGAAAATGATGATGATGATGATGATGACACACACACACACACGCGCGCGCGCGCGCGCGCACGCGCACGCATGCACGAACGCGCACACACACACACACACACACACACACACACACACACACACACGCACGCACGCACGCACGCACGCACGCACGCACGCACGTACGCGCGCGCGCGCGCCGCACACACACACACACACACACACACACACACACACACACACACACACACACAGCTATAGCTGTAGCGCAAACAATGCCAGCCAGTCAAACAGGGTCTGACCAGCTCGTTGGATTAATGCTTAGGGCAGGCATCTGCTAAGTCCTCTCCATATCCATCCTAAATCTTTTCGTTTTCACGAACTAGAAGAGTATCTCTTGCTCCTATAATGGCATAACTAAACACCAATGATTCCAAACAGATGCTGCTAACAACACCAAATCGCCTGGCAGAAATGTCAACCCAGAACACACAGAATAAACAAGGAGACATCCCCCTAAGACGGGATGTTCCATGCTTGCCCATATACCCTGTATTTGACATCTATACAGTGACAACAACTCGAGTTATCAAACAAAAACACAAAATAACATTTTTTTTTTTTTTTGGTCAAACCTAACGCAGCCTTTTTAATCTGCACAGTGAATAACTAACAAGAAGGGTAACTCTCGCTCCCCATCCTGAGAGAATTACACGCCCACATCTATGACGTAGATGCGTTGTACTGCCGTTACGCGCCAAGGGCCCAGTACATCCGTCTTCGGCGTTGGTTTTCTTGTCCGAGTTTCCCTCTCGTAGGCGACTTGCCAACTAAGGCTAATGAGCATCCCCTACCCTGGTTTGTTTCTCCGAGGTTTTCCTTCCCCGGGGCTAGAGGTTTTTTATGCGCCTCTTACTCGCATGATGAACCCGTCACAGGACACATGGGGATTTGATATGGTGTAACAGTGCCACCTGTTACCCCGCCCCGTCCTGGTAGGAACATCGCCAGTTGGTCCGGGACTGCTTATTCGACCAGGCAAGCCTGACTTATATCGCAGCTAACCCTCATATCTGGGGGCCGACCCCCTATCCGCCACCCGGGGACCCATCGGGTTGGAGATAGTTGCCCCCCGCCCGGAGAGAGGACGGAAGACTGGAGGACCTGCGACGTACTGCCACCTTTGTCGAGGAGACGGGGGAATCCATCTAAAGACATGACGAACGAGATAACAACACGCCCACAACTCCAAACAAGTGCGGCTTACGAAAGCAAATCGCCGTTTGGAGGAGGGGGGTGTCTCCTTGTTTGTTTTGTGTGCTCTGTGTTGACATTTCTGCAAGACAGCCTGGTGTCGTAAACAGTATTTGTTTAGAGTTATGGGCGTATAATCATCTCATCACGGGAGCAAGAGTTATCCTCCCACTTGTTCGTTATTTACCGACTGCTCCTCCCTGTCTCATTTAACGTTTCCTTTCTTTTTTTTCAGGCATTATCTTATTCAGCTACCCTGCTGTAAACCCCTGGGCTATGGTTTAGCAGAAGTGGTGTAGCATATGTGTATGGTATAGACAGAGAATCGTGACACTTTTGTGATGAAACTAAAACTGAAACTGTTAACGTGTTGTATATGTGTGTTGTCTTGAATGGCACTGCATAGCATTGTACTTGATCTTATTGCATCGTGTTGTGTTATGATGCACTGCATCCCGTTGTACTGTATGGAGTTGTACTGCATTGCATTGCACCGTATTGCATCGCGTTGGGTTGTGTCGCTTTGCATTGCATTGTACTGTGTTGCATCACATAGATTTTGCATTCCACATCATTGCATGACATCGCCTTGTGGTTGGTGTGTCGCTGTGTACTGCACTGTATTGTGCTGTGTTGTGTTGCATTGTATCGTACTGTGGTGTATTGCATTGTATTGTGCTGTGTTGTGTTGCATTGTATCGTACTGTGGTGCATTGCATTGTATCGTACTGTGGTGTGGTGCATTGTATCGTACTGTGGTGTATTGCATTGTATCGTACTGTGGTGTATTGCATTGTATCGTACTGTGGTGTATTGCATTGTATCGTACTGTGGGTGTAGTGTATTATATGGTACTGTGGTGTAGTATATTGTATTGTACTGTGGTGTAGTGCATTGTATGGTACTGTGGTGTAGTGCATTGTATGGTACTGTGGTGTAGTGCATTGTATCGTACTGTCGTGTAGTGCATTGTATCGTACTGTGGTGTAGTGTATTGTATTGTGCTGTGTTGTGTTGCATTGTATCGTACTGTGGTGTATTGCATTTTATGGTACTGTGGTGTATTGTATTGTATCGTACTGTGGTGTATTGCATCGCATTGCATTGTATTGTGTTGCATCACATTTGCATTTCACGCCATGCATGCCGTCGAGTTGTGGTTGTGATGTGTGTGTAGTGCATTGTGTTGTGTCGTACTGTGTTGTATTACAATGCACTTTATCAAATGGCGTTGTGTTGTGTTGTATTGCATTGAATCATAATGTGTTGTACAGCATTGCATCGCACGTTATTATGTGGCATCGTGTTGTATTGCATTGCATTGAATCATATTGTGTTGTACTGCATTGCATTGCACGTTATCATGTGGCATCATGTTGTAGTAGATTGCATTGAATCATATTGTGTTGTACTGCACATTGCATTGCGTTGTGTGCATTGCATTGAATCGTATTGTGTTTGCATTGCATTGCATAGTCGTATTGTGTTGTACTGCATTGCATTGCATTGCATTGAGGCATCGTATTGCATTGCAATGAATCATGTTGTTGTATTGCATTGCATCGCACTTCCCTATGTGGCATTGCGTTGTTTTGCATTGCATTGAATCATAATTTGTGTTGTACGGCATTGCATCGCACGTTATTATGTGGTGTGTTGTTTTGCATTGCATTGAACCATATTGTGTTGTGTTTGCATTGCATTGCACGTTCTCCTGTGGTGTTGTGTTGCATTGAGTCAATTTGTGTTGTTTGCATTGCATTGCACGTTGTTCTGTGGCGTTGTATTGCATTGCATTGAATCGTATTGTGTTGTTTTGCATTTCATTGCACGTTTGTTCCGTGGCGTTGTATTGCATTGCATTGAATCGTAATGTGTGCATTGCATTGCATTGCATCGCACGTTGTTCTGTGGTTGTATTGCATTGCATTGAATCGTATTGTGTTTGTTTTGCATTGCATCGCACGTTGTTCTGTGGCGTTGTATTGCATTGCATTGAATAATAGGTGTTATAATGCACTGCATCGCACTTCTTTAGATGGTGTCGTGTCGTGTTGTGTTGTGTTGTGTTGCGTTGCGTTGCGTTGCGTTGCGTTGTGTTGCTTTGCTTTGCGTTGCGTTGCATCTCATCGTATTGCATTGCGTTGTCTGTACCTTACTGTACTGGTTTGTACTGTACACACTTCCATTGCGCTGTATTGCTTTGCGTTGCATCGTATTCTTTGGTTCCGTTCGTTTCAAAGTGTTTGTAGTGAATGGCATTGCATATCGTATTGTACAGCATTGATGCATCGCAATTTGTAATAACGTCGCGATATAGCATTCCTTAGCTTTCTCATAACGTGTCTTATTTTTTGTTTGAATTTTTGTTTTCTGCTTTTGTTTGAGGTGACGGTGGTGTCGGGGGTAGTTTACAGTGTTGTTTGTTCATTGTTTTCCGATTTTGTTTTTTCGACTGGCTTTTCCACTTTGCCGCTACACCCTAGTTCTTAAAGAGAAAATCTCCCCCGAGTGACCTTCACCTACGGATTAGGTCAAGGGTTACAATGTCCTCGGCAAGTGCGTGTCAGTTCGCCTCGCGAAGCGCTTTTCCCAACATGAAGAAAATACACACTCCCACGTCTGCATTCAGACCCACTATTGTTTCGGGGGCACTTGCTTCCCTCGGCTCCTCCACCCTCCCCGTCTCTCCCATCCATCACAGTCTTTGTTGCCTACCTCGCCCCACACTCCCCATCCCCATACGCCCCCCCCCCCCCCCCCCCCCCCCCCCCCCCCCCCCCCCACCCGTCTGTGCCGTCCTTAACACACACATACGCGCTCCACCGCTTTTTTGTGATTCATACAATCACTGCCACCGTCACAATAATTAACATGGGGGCCTTAGAAAATAAATATTTAGGGGGGGGGGGGGGGAGGGGGGACATGAATCGACCTATTCGTCCCTCAAACACGAACAGACTGTGGACGTTAAGACGTGGTGCTACAATTCCAAAGATAAAGTGACAGGAATATAAAAAGTTGAGGCTGCACAACTCCCATGAATAAATTGCAATGTTTCGGTTTATTACAAAACACTTTTCAAGCACCTACACTGGCCGACTGCCATACAAAACAGAACAGAATTCTGTGGTTATCAAATTAAAAAAAAAAAAAAAAAAAAAGAAAATGATGTGAAATATCAACAGGATTGGCAGTGATAAAGCATAATGCTTGCACAATATCTGTAAACGCTTGATTTTTTTTTTGTTTTTGTTTTTTTAGCAACAAACTTCTAACAATAATTGTGAAAGCACTCACAAAGATGCGCTTACGAGCGTTCTCTCCCTCACCCGCACGGAAAGTGACAAACTGCTTTTTCTGTCCATTGCAAGTTCATTGAGCCATAAATGCGCAAAGGCTTTGTACACGTACACGAAAACGTGTGTGTGTGTGTGTGTACGTGTGTGTGTGTGTGTGTGTGTGTGTGTGTGTGTGTGTGTGTGTGTAAGAAGTCCAAATAAAACATAACCATTGTACACTTTGATCGTTCGTGCGAATAATTTGCATATCCCTGTATTCCGAAATATTCAGAACATAATCTACTGTGTACTGCCATGTGTGCACGTGAGCGGGAGAGGGAGAGAGAGAGAGAGAGAGAGAGAGAGAGAGAGAGAGAGAGAAAGTGTGTGCGTGTGTGTGTTTGTGTGTGCACGCGCGTATATGCGTGCGTGCGTGCGTGCGTGCGTGCGTGTGTGCGTGCGTGCATGCTTTAATTATTTGCTTAGTCATTTATTCACGTATTGTGCTTTTTTTTTTATTATTATTAACTCAAACGAATCCGCTCGTCCAATAATGAAGGTAATAGTAAGGGGAACAGGCAGGGGGGGGGGGGGGGGGGGGGGGGCAGGGCGATATGGAGGTAAAAGAATTGGACAGAGAGAGGAAAGGGAACGCGGCGGTTTTCGCGGTGGATATGGGGATGGATCTCTCTCTCTCTCTCTCTCTCTCTCTCTCTCTCTCTCTCTCTCTCTCTCTCTTTTTTTTTTTTTTTTTTGGGGGGGGGGGGAGGCTTAGTTTCGCACCGTTCGGGAGGGCACTTCGACCCATGCAAAAGAGAGTGAAATGAAGCGGTAGAGACTTCGGGGGGGGGGGGGGGGGGGGGGGGGGGGGGGGGGGGAGCGAGAGGGAAGGGACAGAGGGAATTATGACGGGGGGGGGGGGGGGGGGGGGGGGGGGGGGCAAAGGACGGGACAATCGGGGAGGGAGGAGAGTAGCGTGGAGGTGGAATGGAGGATAGAAAGGCAGCAGGTGGAAGGGAAGCGGGAGGGAGGGAAGGGAGGGAGGGGGGGGGGGGGAGCGGGGAAGGAAGGAAAGGACAGAGGGAACGGGGGGACGGGGGGGGGGGGGGGGGGGGGGAGGGGGGGCAAAGGACGGGACATCGGGGGGGGAGAGGAGAGTAGCGTGGAGGTGGAATGGAGGATAGAAAGGCAGCAGGTGGAAGGGAAGCGGGAGGGGGGGAGGGAGGGAGGGAGGGGAGGGGGGATTTACCGAAACGCACAAAGCAGAACGTATCACCGAGCGCTTTCAGATTCCGATCCAACAGTGCGTACCGACAAGCATTATGTGCTGAATTCCTCCCGTGGTGTATAAACAATGGATGGAACACGGCGACATGGACAAGTATTGACCAATTGCCAGAAAGTTGACAGTGCTCGCTGAGGCGTACGGCCCGACACATAGGCCACGTTAATAAATGAGAGAGCGAGCGAGCGAGCGCGAGCGAGCGAGGGGGAGGGAGGGAGGGAGGGATAGAGACAGAGACAAAGAGAGAGAGTGGTGAAGAGACTGAGACAGAGAGAAACAGACAGAGAGACAGACAGACACAGACACAGACAGAGAGGGACACAGAGAGAGAGAGAGAGAGGTAAGGTAGATCAGGTATCGTTGCTTATAGCCCAGCCGACCGCAAAGGGCACTTACCACGTTGAAGTCAACTCTCAAGTCATTTTTATAACAAAACAGCATTCACACAATGCTTTAAAAACACAGAGACTTAAAACACACCGGAAACTTCGTTAAAAGTCTTTCTTCCGTAATATCTTAGATCAAATGAAACAATGTAAATCCCTTTCAGAAATTCAAAGATCACATCAGGTGGGAGTTCTCTGAATGAGGTTTTCAAGAATTAGGTTTTCACAGAGTCTGCTGTAAAGTGTGTTACGTCTCATATCGTGCAAGTCCCAACACTCTAAGAGAATATGTTTCACGGTGAGTGGTACATGACGTGGAATGCACCACAGAACTTCTTCACCTTTTTAAAGACAAGAATGGGAGGAAAAGGCGTGGTCTGTACGCAAACGGCGCAAGACTGTTTCATCTGGTATTCTATGCCCTCTTTTTTTTTTTTTTGATACTGTGGAGCACATGTCACACTGCTTGGTTGTTTGTTACTGATCTCCTGACCTCTATTCCGAGTTTATTTCTCATTGACTACACTGAGAGTATTAACACTTGTCAAATTCTCCTCACCTAAATTTCATTGTATAGCCAAGCGTACTGACAGTTGTCAGAATTCTCAACACCTTATTTCAGATGTCAGGACATAGTCACTACGTAAGTCCCCTGAACGCATTTGAAATGTCAATTAACATGAATCACATTGAAGCTTGTAAGAATATAGGTCAATCTTGCGACCTTTAATTTTTATCATGTCTATCATACGGAAACTCGTCAATAATGTAGTCACTATCTAATCCTCTTGACCCGATTCGAAACGACCTTTTCTGTCAACCGTTCTGAAACTTTCAAAGCTTTAACATGCCTCAGGATCGCACGGAACAACCAGTGAAATGGTAATACAAACCTGTCAGAATGTAGTGTAAATATAATGTCACAGACCTCCCTTCATATTTTATTTAATACAGGATCCACATAACGCAAATTGTTACACACACACGCACGCGCGCGCGCACACACACACACACACACACACACACACACGCGCGCGCGCGCGCGCGCGCGCGCGCGGGCGAACGCTTTACCAACAACGCCGAGGAGGAATAGTCCGCGATAGTTACTGCAGTCGCTGTGATTGCCTTTGCTCTTGTATAGAGCGTGTTCTCGAACGCTGTGTGGAGTTCTCCCTGGAGTAGAGCTTCTGGTTGTGCTCCGCCTATCTCTCCATCTGTTTGCTGCAGTCGGTGATGAGACCTTCCGACGCAGATTTGTAGAGAAGCGATCTTGATGGCATTAGGGCCAAACGATTTCCTCGTGGCCTCGCACATGGCGCGGATGTTGCCGCAGTCGGCGGAGATCTGGACGCCCTGGCCCAAGTTCAGCCATCACTCAATGACGCATTTACCTGCGATCCGCTGGGTGTTGTGTGCGAGCTTTTCGGAATACGGCCAGCGTCTTCTTCTCGGGGGCTCTCTCTTGGGATCCAGGAGTGCGGCTCGCTTAGCAGCAATGGCAGGCTCCATCTCCACGACTCCTGCTTCGAATCAGTCCTCGTTCTTCCTCACTCTCTTCCCATAGGTGTCCGAGGCGGATTGGGAGGTGGCATCGCGGACGTGGTTCCACCGTGATGAAGCGCTGTCTGTCGGGAAGACCTCTAGGACCTTGACAATGGCTCTGGCGAAGCGTTCCCGCAGTTCTGGCGCTGACGTCATGGCCGTGCCGAGTCGAGGACGTCCCTTCTGCTTAGAGCTTGTCATACGAAGTCCTGTAAAAAAAAGATATCACCAAACCGTATGAATGTATAGTAAATCCGAGGGAAAGAAGACACTTGTTCCTTCAGAATATTACACAACCCCCCTAACAAAACAGGGCACTATACTGTATAAAGGACATTCAGCTCTATGAAGGGACAATAAAACCCTACGAAGACAGGACACGCGTCGAACAGAAAGAATGCTAACGCCTGTGAAATGAAATGAGGACACAAATCATATGAATAAAAGACACTGATCCCCTAAAAAACACCCATGAAAGAGCGCTAAACTAAATGATACTAAATCCTATGAACGGAGAACACTGCTTACCACTTCACAGACAACGCCCTGTGAAAGAAAGACATTGATACCTACGGAAATTTGCACATGTTGACTCGTGATTACAATGTCGGACTTTCTGTGGATTTATGGCTACTCAGATCAGGAGGTACCAGGTGCGCACAAGGGAACGTTTCGGGAGGACCAAAACACTCCTCAACAGCGCTGCAGCCAGACGCAGTTTATCTGAAAACACGCGTCCATGTTCCAGATCACTGAATCATGTAACACGCTGCAAATGCTTTGACTCCATCTTTCACGCCCTTCCAGAAAATACTCCCTCTGGTACCCTGCGTGATGTATCCTTGTTCCACAGAAGACCAACATAAGAACCAAGAGCACACATGCTGGTAATCTAAAAGAAAGACTCTGTAGAAAGGACAATTCTAAACCTCGAGAAATAACACACACACACACACACACACACACACACACACACACACACACACACACTTGTGAATGAGGAGCCAGTAACCCTGGGAAAGACTACAAAAAAAAACCTGTAAAATAAAATAGAGAAAATACTGAACACTCTGAATGAAGGGACACTAAATACGCAAACGAAGTGACTAAATTTATCCTGTGACTGAAAAAGCGCGGAGTTTTTTTTTTTTTTTTTTTTTTTTTTTTTTTTGGGGGGGGGGGGGGGGGGAGGGGGGAGCGGGGGGGAACAAACCATATAAAATGACAACCCCCCTCCAAAAAGAACTAAGTGCTATGAACACCGCTTTGGACGATACGCTGGCGGGAGCTTGTGATCCGCTGCCTTCACGTGTCCTGGTCACCCCCTCCGCAGCCAGTGAAGCAACGGTTCTTCCTCCTGTTGACTGAAACGTTAGTATTTCGTACAAATAAAAGTTATCCACTCACTCAGCTAAGCAAAAACTGTTCTGATCTTTCGTAAATTTTTCTTTTCTTTTTTTGTTCTCTGGCCACAAGACAACGCTCTGGTTAACAAGAAATATCATATGAACAACATTAAAAAGCATTTCACCAACTTCCATATAAAAAAAAAAAGTACACGTTTCCTGTTTTAAAACACCATGAGAAAAAAAAGGGTCGCTATGAACAAAACGGACCAGAACAGAGCTGCATAAGATCATCCCCTGTATCATCACAAACAAAAACGTGAAATTATGAGACCTTTCGTGCCCTGCTCTCAGAATGGCCTGAATGCCAGCTCCCTCTCCATGTGCTGAGGTTGAGACCAAGATGACAGTACCGGCGAGTGCCTGGGGGACTGTGGCACTATGACTGCCATGACACTCGCCAGGGAAGAATGCCCGCACAGGATTGCTCCATCATAAAATAGTGTGTGCGAGTGTGTGTGTGTGTGTGTGTGTGTGTGTGTGGCGCGCGCGCGGTGGTGTGGTGTGGTGTGGTGTGGTGTGTGGTGTGTCGTGGTATGGTGTAGTGTGGTGCACGCGCGCCCGCGCGCGCGTGTGTGTGCGCGCATATGTGAGAGTAAGAGAGTGCGTGTGAGAGTGCGAGTGAGTGAGAGTGAGAGAGAGAGAGAGAGAGGAGAGAGAGAGGGGAGAGAGAGAGAGAGAGAGACAGGGGGGGGGGAGATGGGGGAGAGGGGGAAGAAAGAGAGTTTTGTGCATGCATATTCGCGTGCATGTGCATATGTGTGTCTTTATGTGTTAATTCAAGGAGGGGGTGCAATGGAAAGGTGGGGGAGAAGAAAGCTGTAGCATCACTGTCATTTACAACTTTGTCACCCTCCTATAAAAGGTTCATACGGAAGGCAAAAGCCTGTGCAGAGAAAAAAAAAAGGAAAGCAAATGCTGAGGGTCAGTCAATATTCCTATTCGCCCATGCGTTTCTATACAGAATTGTCAGCTGTGTTCGTCTAACTGACGTGATTTCGACGTTGAAAAAAAAATTATTCCGCTTCTCTTCATTTGATTCTAACGAGAATATCACTGTTCTAGAGTAAGCTAACCGTCTTCACCATTTGAAAGTGGTGTGTTACCCTCTAGTGTGAAGCCCTGGACGATTCTTTTTCCGGTCTGCCGTCACATCCGCACTCACCCTCTGAGAGAGGAATGTGGCTGCCCTCTGAAGATCCACAAGGCACTTGGCGCACCACCGACTCATCCGGCTTAAGTTCTACACCTTAACTCAGTATGGTTCGGAAATTCCTGCACAATACAATGTGCCATCTGCCCCATCTGCCCTCTGTTCTTGACCTCTTCCGTTCCTGAATGGTGGTTTTCAGTCTGGGTACTCGCTGCTCCCATCTCAGCAGGTCGGTCTTCAGATTCCATATTCTATAATACTGCAGGAGGAAGGTATCCACTGCAACATAGTCAGTCTGTGCTGGTCCGATGAAGCTTTCTCATCAGCTCCTTCAAGCTGTCCCTAGTCACTCTATGAGGCAACACTCGGGTTTACTGCTGCTGAGGCAGTCGAAGCAATTCTTGCTGGTTGGAAAGTGCTTTAAGTTCTGCTAACACCTCAGAAAATCCTGACACAAGACACCGGACCCCCACCTAGCTACTGCGTTGGTGGCAGACCTGTCGGTGTGCCAATCGATCCAGGCTTCTCCGGAAATCCCTGTTCAGTACAAACCAGCGTCAGCACTGTCTTCGGACAGCTGTCCGGATCTTCTCTCAGCAGCAGACAGGAAACACATCACACACACACACACACACACACACACACACACACACACACACACACACACACACACACACACCACCACCACCACCACCACCACCACCACCACCGGAACACTAAAACCCATTAAAAAAAAAAACAAGGCATTAAACAGTGGGAAAGTGTAACATTCTAAATCCCATGAAGTGAACCTATGTCCTACACAAAACAGCCATTTGAAAAAGAACTAAAATACCTCAAAGAAGATTGCACTAGACCACACTCTAGTAGGACACTAGCCTTACAAAAAAGACACGGTGTGTGATGACAGAGGACTATGAACACTGTGGGACAAAAACGTTAAAACTTATTGAGAGAGGACAATAAACTGTAACGACGGAGACCATACACTCTTTAAAAAAAAAAAGACATTACCCACACGAAAGGAGGATCCAGAGCCCCATGAAAAGAAGACACTAAACAATACAAAGGAGACTAAACACTACGGAAAGAAGACATTAAACTGTATGCAACAAAGACACGGTACCCTTGGAAAAAACACAAACTGTACGAGAAAAGAACACTAGATTCAACAAAAAAGAAAACCACTAAACCATAAAAACGTAGGACAATCAATCGCAGCGAAGACAAAAAACCCCATACAAAGACGACGCCAATCCGTGCAAATGGTAAAAGACAATTTCCACCGAATGAGGACATCCAATTGCATGAAAGGACACAACACCCTCTGAAAGGAGATGCTACCAACGCACCGCCGACACACAAGTGTCTTGTCCACCACGGAATTTCCGCACCAGTTCGACTTAAAAATCTATGAAAAAACTAAAAGCATTGCCCTTATATCACTGGTTTTGTCACAACACGTAATCTTTTTTTATCATTTCCACCAGCCTGCCATGACCCCAAACCTTTTTTTTTTTTCTCTAGGTCGCCAAATTGAAAAAGGTCCTTGTCATGCTTCCCGGAGTCGTGCCACACACGCACGCACCCCCGCCAAAGCAAACTCCGCAAACGCGCGCAATCACTCCTTTCACCCAAGGCGCGTCAAATAAATACACAACACCGAAAGTTTTTTCCCTTCCCCTCCTCCTACGGGAGAACAAATATAATAGTACATTCAATTCTCTTATCCACATCTCTTCTCCAATGGGGAGGCAACGCAAAATAAACACACACATACCTCCTCTCCACCAAGGAGGTTACACCAAATGAATACAAACACACCTCCTCTCCACCAAGGAGGTTACACCAAATGAACACAACACACACCTCCTCTCCACTAAGGAGATAACACCAGGTACTGTTTCCCCTTCAGTTGAAACATTCATAAAACATGGGGGTTTATGTCACTATCCATCATCACCGTATTTATACTATTTACCATTACCTTATAACCTCAGCACAAGGGATCAAACAAATCACAATTCATAACAGTTGATGTTATACAGTAGAGTCATAACATCATGGGAGAATGCGCCAGAGTCATTCTTCATCCACATGGGGAAATGCGCCCGAGTCCTGCTTCACCAACACAGGAGAATGCGCCAAAGACATTCTTCATCCACACGGGTTATTGTCTTCTGGTACCGATTCAGGAGGTATCCACTTCTCTCTCAATTAGCAGAATTATGAGGTCTCAATTCCCCTCGACACCTTACCCAGTTCCTTCAGTTCCCATCGATACCACCAAAAGAGCCTCTCCAGCCCAAAGGGGCGCTGCGTGTGCTGGAATCTTCCTCCGTGAGGAAGGTATTGCGGGCGAGGTCCGCCACCCGTCCCAGGCTGGGGTCAGGTCCGGCACCTGCATCACCTTCAAACACGGCCACCCATGGCCTGGCGTGAGACAGGCAACCTGTCAACACACTCGGAACCACGTGCAGTGCTACAGTAACTAAGGAGACTCAAACATGAAGATGTAAACAGTCACCTTTTCTTTTAAGTTTTTACTTTAAATATTACTTTTCCTTTCTTTTCCCCCATTCTTTATAAAGAAATGTTACAGGTGTAACCACACTGGTTCTTATTCTTTTCTGTTCTTTTGAATACAAACGTTTTCTTCAATTTTCCCCCAAAGATTTCACTTCTCTCTAGTTAAACAAAAAAAAAAAATGCCCAACGACGCCTCAGCCTTGCACCGGTCTTCAATCGCTGTAAACATACTATACGAGACGATGCGACTCCCCCGACTGGCGTAGAGCGAGTGATAAGATTTTCTAACGAATAACGCGCGCATCGCTCCCAAGCAGTACTCACTCGGGCCACTACCAATAAAATAACGCCGAACAATCACATGACCTTTTTTTCTCTCAATACCCCAATACCGCTGACGTTCAATCTTAAAACACAAAACAACATGTGCACACGACACCTTTCACACATCCTGTGCACATGACAGTCCTGTTTCTCCAGTTCTCACTGAACATTTGTTTGCCGTGTTATCATCCCATCTGGGTAGTGTTTCAGGTAACCTTTCGGTAAATTTGAAGTGTCATTTTGTTTTTGTTTGTTCGTTTGTGTGTTATTGTGGGTTTTTTTTTCTTAATCGTAGCCACAAGCACACCACCGGGTTGTGGTGATGCTGGTGGTGGTGGTGGTGGTGGTGGTTGTATGTGTGTTTGTGTGGGTGTGTGGGTGTGGGTGTGGATTTATACTTGAACAATGGTGGAAGTAATCAATAGCGGGTCGAAAGTAAAAGGTGCAAAAGTCGACAGTGAAAAAATGTCCAGGGGCGGAAGTCTAGGGGCGGGAGTCTAGAGGTGAAAGACCTGGAGTTCACGCCCAATAAAAGCGCAAAAGGAGGAATATGCCAACGCTTAGTTAGCAAACAATACAAGACTGACTCGCAGCAACGAAGCCGACGGTGTGCTGGAGCTTTGGGTTTCAAGCTTTCTCAAATAAAAAGATGTCCATCAACTGTAACTACCTCATTGTAAATACAGTGGTTCGTAAAACAAGGTAAATTGTCCAATTTCTTGCCAAAGTCGAGAAGATTTTAAATCCTAATCTACACGAGTATTAATAATTTCAAATAAGTGATTTATATTTTTATATTTCCTTTCAGGAAGGAAGAGCGTTGCACTTTTTTAACGAACATTAATCATTTTTTATATTTTATTTTTGCTCCCAATATACGTTACAATTACCATTTTTTCATTCGCTTCCTTTTCTTTTTGATATATAATTTTTTTTCTCTTATTAGAAACATAACCCCGGTTGTTGACTGGTAATCCACTTGGATGTAATGTGTTTTGGATATATCGGCATATATATTGGTGTGTAGAAGTAGGCACACACGTTTACACATGTTGGTTGGGTCCATGTATATTATTCGGTGTACATGTGTATGTATATAAGTGTGTATATATGTATAAAAGTTGATGTGAATGTTTTTCATATCTATGTATTCAGAAGTGAGACTGTCTTTGCTCTGTTGTAATTGACCTGGATTTCTACATTTTATAAAACTTTTCTTGAAACGAAACAGACCTTCATTGCATGGGAGAGAAAAAGACTGACCCGTGGATTTTCGAGTAGTTTGTCCACATCTGACATTAGGAGTGGTAGACATAAGAACACTGTTACACATGGTGTGCGGTGCGTGTTTAGCTGTCTGAATCTCACCTGAAGAAGTTTGGACGCGTGTACGACTTTTCCCTACACTCACCCACACCACACGTACATAGACAGCCAGGCACAAGTTAAGTTTCTACCTTTTTTCTTCTGCTGCCTGAACCACCACATTATAACAAATACATAATCC
>JADBJO010003066.1:37500-42500 GCA_016801955.1 Conus betulinus
CAACTCCCATTTCCTTGTGCAGTTCACACGCATTTTTCATTACCATCCATGACGCTCAATGTAAACACTGAGGAGAGTACTGATGATCCCCCCCGCTTGATGTCACCCTCCCCCACCCTTCCGCTCGGTACTTTCCACGCTCGATATATTCCCCGCTCAGTACTCTCCCCCTACTTGTCGCTACTCAGCACTTCCCCTGCTATACAGTCCCCAAGTCACATATCCCCCTGTTCAACATTCCTCTGCCCACAACGAAGAGAAGCGCTTGTTCCAAAAGTTTTTTAAAGGTGGGGGGGGGGGGGGGGGGGGGGGCACGAAAGGAAATTTTCCCCTTACTACTATGTGTGTATGCTGTAGGGCAAGTAGGGAGAATATTGGGCAAAGGGAGAATCGGCCAAGAGGAATATGGGGCAGGGGATGTATCGATCAGGAGGAAAACAGCGAGTTGACCTTGCACACGACGACACGTACACACTCACATCTGTGGACATTCCACGTTACACACTTGCATCGCTTCACTGGTGCACACACGCCAGCACACTTAAGTTTACTGTAAACACAGGGGGGGCCCGAGATATTGGAGGTCTGTTACCTCAGTTGATGTGCGTTTCGTCATTTGTGTCTGCCTTTGGAAAGACCCAGTATAAAGTCTGCCCTATCCGCTAGAAGTCTTCGCAGTGTTGGTCTGGAGATTATTCCAATATTTGTTCGGTTGGTGAAGTTTCTTGCTCTTCCTTTAAGTCTGGATGAGCGGCCACTTCCTCTCGTGATGCTGAGCTCTGAAAGATGGTCTATGGTTTTGTGGCATTGTTCTGGATTGTTAATGTGCTTCTTTAGATCTCTTATCACATCAGATCGGCAAAGCTGTAATCCATTTCCTATCTTTTGCCATGCCTGCCTATATATCTGCTCTCTCGTTTTCTTTGATACCTGCATGTCCTGGGCAGTACATCTGTATACTTCTCTCCAATGGAAGGTTGAGCAGGTACTTCGCGCTAGGCAGGGCTTTCCATTTCCACTTCCACTTTCCAGTTTTTCAGCAGGTTGAGTTCTAAGCTGGTCCGTGGATGAGAGCCAGCGAAGAACGTGTCACGATTTTTAACCTTTATTGCTATACTTCAAGCTATTACATTGTGTGCACCATTGTCTTCCTGGATCATTCGGGCAATTTTGCTTCACTCTGTAACCGTAGCCAGACTCACCTTTGGTGACAGAACCGTCAGTGTATATAACAATATCGAGTTTTTGTTTGCCGAGGTTCTCCACCTCATCTGGATTTCTGTTGCACTGGTTTTGCTTCCTGGCCATTTTCGACAGTGCTTTCCAAACCTCTTGAGCGATGTCAATTTGGTAAAGATGTTTAAAGTGGTCTGGATACTTTTCCTTCTTTTCAGTTCCTTCGTTCCTTTGATTTCTGACAACTGGCACACAAGCTATATGTGGTCTTCTGCTTGTCTATGATTTTCCACGTCCTAGAAGAGTGGCTCTTGTGTATACGCGAATACGCCCATATGCACAGGCATACGCACACAAACCCTCGCACACAAACCCTCGCACACACACACACACACACACCACACACCACACACACACACCACACACACACACCCACACACCTGTAGCTGTAGTGAAGATGATATTAGCAAGACATCAAAGTGTGAGCACCGTGTGGCGATGACGTGCAGGTCGCGTTATCTCCTAAGCCGTGCCAATGAGATCCCCTTCCGAGGGTCGCTTCTGTTCATTTATTCATCTGTTTTAGGTCAAAACCTAGGTCATCAAGGTCAATACCCCGCGCCCTGTGAGACAACGGATTGATGCTTGAACTTATGGGAAATCTATTCTCATATAAATGTTATCTGAATTATCTCATTTTTTTTATCTGAAATTACATGCCCAATTCGAGAATCATCCAAACATGTGATTTCTTATAATGACTAATATTTTTTTTTCTGTTTCTAGTAATTAGAGCTTACAAGTGCGCAGAAAGAAGACAGTGCGCAAAGTTGTCATCATTTTTTCAAAGAGGAGACCCTAAACGAAACAAGCACATAAGGTGAAAAAAAATCAAGCATAGAACCATGTACACACAAAAGGTATTACAAGAAACAACAAATTAATGTTTGATGGAGAGTCTGCTGGGTTTTGTATATTACCCTGATGCTGATCTGTATACATTTCTTTTTAAGTTGGGATTATTCCCCCAAGGCGAATTGCTAATCAAAACTAACCCGGTAGGCTGGTACAGAGGAGGGGAATATATATATATATATATAATATATATATTATATAATATTATATCATAACGATCAGCATAGGACAGGTAGACACCATAATGTATCTGCCGAAAAAAAACATTGGTGTATAGTTGTTCCATGAGGCTTCAAAGTTTGTCTGATATCATTAACTCTGGCATTGTGTAACTCGACTTTCAATCTGTTGTTCAGCTGATTTTACGACTAATCTGAACATCCCACGATCTTTCAGCATTATTTTTGGTGGTACGCACACCAACAATCCTTCACAGAATGTTGTTGCTATTCACAACTATCGTCGCAAAACATAAAAATTTCCGATTGACGTTATAAGGGTTTTGAAATTGCATTTTTGAAGAAATATTATGTTGACTTTCCACCGTACGTCGTTAAAATTGTGGGATTCTACACCTTGTTAGATTACGACGATTTAACATTTTGTGTGAGCGTGTGGGAGAGGGGAAGGAGGGAAGGGTGGCGAAGGAGGAATAGGGAGAGGACGGGTGATGGTTAGTATTGATGTGTACTAACCTTGACAATCCTTCAAAGGAAAATTTTATTTTTTAAAAAAAACAAACAAAAAACGTGCATTTGGGAGGAAGTGGGAGGCATGAGATGATGGTGCGAAGGAGGAAAAGGGGCGAAAGGGTAGCCTTGCTTATTTTCACAGACAAATTATTCTTGTTTATTCTCGTAAACATAGTCGTAATTATCATCTCTTCTTTCGATTACTAGCGCAGAAGGACTGCCTTGTGTAATGATGTTTGTCAAAGGAGGCAAACTTTCAAGTTTTCTTTCCTCCTCAAATCCGTAGATCCCGAAAAACTTTTTTTTTTTCCTGGCTAGAATTAGTTTTCCCTTCTCATCATTCTTTGGGGTCGTTAGCCGGGTTATCAAAGGAGACGACATCCCAGACGGGAACGATAATTGGCCATCATCATCACAGCAATGAGACCCGGTCACTGGTCCTATTCGCCGAGTACCAGTGTGAGTGATTTTTGATTGGTGTCCTGCTGATGGTGAAAATGAGAGAAGAGAGAGAGAGGGATAGAGGAGAGAGAGAGAGATAGACAGAGACGAGACAGAGAACTAGTGAGACGAGACACAACAGACAGTGAGAGCAGAGAGAGATCACACAAACTCGCGCGGCCGCGGCGCACAAACACACACACACGTCACACACACCACACACACACTACTCGCTCTCATCCTCTCTCTTCACACCACACACACACTACACACGAGAAAAAAGACCCAAAAAAAAAAAAACACAAACAACCAAAAACAAAGGGAAAAAAAAAACAAAACAAAAACCAAACGTGAAAAACAACAACAAAAAAAAAAAAAAAAAAAAAAAAAACAAAAAAAAACACAAAAGAGAGAAGGGGTGGGGGGGGGGGGGGGGGCGAACCACACACACACACACACACACACACACACACACCACTCACACCCCACACACACACCACACGGTGTGCACACACAACACACACACACACACACAACCAAACACACAACACACACACACACACACACCACACACACACACCCACCCCCACACACCCACACCCCCCCACGCGACGCGCACACCACAACTACTTTGACTAAAAGCCCATTATGTCGAGATTAAACATTGGTTGAGGTACTGACATTTACGATCCTGACTGATAAAATGTCAAGTTTGTGTGTGTGTGCGGTGTGTGTGTTGTGTGTGTGTGTGTGTGTGTGTTTTTGTGTGTGTTGTGTTTGTGGTGTGTGTGTGGTGCGTGCGTGCGTGCGGCGTGCGTGCGGGCGTGCGTGCGGGGCGGCGTCGGGTCGGCGAGCGGGGCGCGATGTGCGTGCGTGCGTTTGACAGAGTCATGCGTGCGTTCCGTTTGTGTGTGTGTGTGTGTGTGTGTGTGTGTGTGTGTGTGTGTTTTGTGGCGTGCGGTTGCGTGCGCGCATCGCGCTGTGTGTGTGGTGTGTTGTGTGTTTGTGTGGTGTGTGTGTTGTTTTGTGGTGTGAAAAATGACACAAAATCAAATTGTCAAAATGAGTATTAATGAGGTAAGCCTTGTAGAACAATGATAACCTTGGAGAACATTAACCGTTCTAATACCTCCCCCCACCTTCCTGGTATCCTGACCGCCTCACACACTTTCCCCCCTCAAGCCTACCCTATCTCTCTCTCTCTCTCTCTCTCATCTCATCTCCCGTCTCTCTCTCTCTCCTCTCCTCCTCTCTCTCCTCTCTCTCTCACACACACACACCACCACACACCCGACACCACCACACCCACCACAACACTACCCTTAACTCCTCTCTCTCTCTCCCATCCTCTCTCTCCCTCTCCGCTCTCATCCCCTCTCTCTCTCTTCATCTCTTCTCATCTCTCCTCATCGCTCTCCTCCTCTCTCCTCTGCTCGGGGTCTCTCTCTCTCTCGGGTTCTCCTTGTCCGATCAATTCTGCGTTCCTTTTGTCTCTGTTTTTCTGCACACCTATATTCAGCTCAGATAGGTCCATAATCCCGTTTTCTAGCTAAATCGGGGTCCCTCTCAATCTCTCCTCTCTCTCTCCCTACTCCTCTTCTCTCCCAAAAAATCTCCCTTCTCCTCCTCCTCCTAAACCTCCATCCGCCTAACTCTCTGCATCAATAAAAAAAAAAAAAAAAAAGAAAAAAAAAAAAAAAAAACAACTAAACAGACAACAAAAACAAAACACACAAATGACCATCCCAAAACAAAAAATAAAAAAATACTAACACT
>JADBJO010003066.1:47500-62500 GCA_016801955.1 Conus betulinus
TGACTTCCCAACCGAAAGTGTAATGGAGAAAGCTGTGAAGGTTATGTGCAGTGGTAAAGCACCTACTGTTGACTCTGTCCCAGCCTCTGGTTGCCCACAGTTGGTCAGGAAACTCATTAAGGTATTCCAGTCCATGTGGAACCAAGACAAACTTCCACAACAATTCAAAGACGCCTCTACAAGCGGAAAGGGCACTGGAAAATATCTGACAACCACTGTGGCACCTCACTGCTCTCCATCGCTGGAAAGATTTTGAACCCAAATTCTACTCAAACGTCTCAATCAGCACCTGGAGCAAGGCTTGCTACCTGAGAGCCGATGCGGATTCAGGAGAGGTCGCAGCACTGTGGACATGATGTTCACCGCTCGGCAGCTGCAACAGAAATGCCGGCAGCAGGCATTCGACACTGACGTTAGGGGTTGTGAAAGATCATGACCAAGTTTAGATGCCCCTCAAAGTTCTTCTCAATGGTCAGGTAGTTTCATGACGGTATGCAAGCAAGAGTGCAGGATGATGGAGAGCACTCACGGTCATTCCCTGTTTCACATGGCGTCAAGCAGGGCTGTTTGCTAGCCCCCACCCTTTTCGGTATAATGTTTTCTTCCATACTAACGGATGCTTTCCGATGGTGATACCGAAGTTTAGTTTAGATACCGGGATGATGGAAAGCTCTTCAACCTGGGGAGACTACCAACGGAAAACAAAGTCCAGGAAGCTTTTCTCTTCGCCAAAGACTGTGCATTGAATGCCGTCACACAGTCTGACATGCAAGAGAATATGGATCGGTTTGCCAAAGCCTGTGTCGACTTCGGTCTCACAATCAGCACGGAGAAGTCTGAAGAACTGCGTCAACAACCTCCTGCAACCCCTACATAAAGCCACACATCACAGTCAATGGCCAGAAACTTACAGTGGCAGATAAGTTTGTCTAACTTGATAGCAAGTTATCATGAGCTGCCAACATCCACGAGGAAAGTGGCATATAGGATTATTAGGGCTTGTGCATCCTTTGGCGGACTGGAAATTAAAGGTGTGTATAAGACGAGCAATAAGCCTACAGACCAAGCTCAAAGTGTACCATGCAGTTGTATTGCCATCTCTGCCTGTAGCCTGTGAAACTTGGGCGGTGTACAGTCGACATGCCAGGCAGCTGAACTCTTTCCACATGAGATGCCTCAGAACTTTGCTGCACATAAATGGCAGGACAAAAGCAGACCAGAAATACAAGGCTATATGGAAAACCATTCATGCAATGCTAATACGCAGGACGTGTACATCGTATGGATGAAAATCGTCTCCCAAAGAGACTTCTACATCGGGCTGCTGGAAGGCAAGCGTTCCCATGGAGGAGAAAAGACGTGCTACAAAGACACACTGAAGGCCTCGCTGAAGTGCTCTGGCGGCATCGCCCCTACATCCTGGGAAGAAGCTTTGCAAGATCGCTCAACCTGGCGCACCATGATCAAACCCGGAGTGAAAGACTTTGAAACGAGGCGAGTGGCGGTATAAGAACAAAATCGTCAGCTTCGAAACACACACACACACACACACACACGGGGCAAGTACTACCTTTCAGCCAGGCTCACCTCCAGGTCTGCCCTGTCCACACGGCAACACACTTTTCAATGCGAGGATCGGTCTGGCCAGCCATCTTCCTACACACTGATAGCAGAAGTCGTGGTCATCTTCGCCCGCGAAGGATAAACAACAACGTATGGTATTACACTATATTATCATTATCATTGTTATTATGATTATGAGGAGGAGGAGGATTATTACTATTATCGTTATTATTGTTGTTGTTGTTATTATATTATTATTATTATTATTTATTATTATTATTATTATTATTGTTGTTGTTGTTGTTGTTGTTTGTTGTTGTTGTCTTCGTCTTGTCGTCGTCGTTGTTATTATCATCATCATCAAGAACAACATTATTGTGGCTGTTCTCGGTTAGAGACCAAGCTCTAAGTGGTTTCACAATACACACACTCAAGTTCACACAACGGGCCGGGTGGTGGGATAGAGCCGATTGAAGAGCTGCCTGCTGTCGCCAATCATCCGTTTCCCGTGTCATTCAGTCCAATATAAGTCGCTCAGACGTTCAATCAATTCTTCGATTTCTATGGAGGATGCTTGCAGTGTGTACGTGTCATCCCACCACCAACGGTTAAACTGGACTTTACTTCGTTTACGTCCACAACATACAAATCTGTTTTACACTTAGGCCCTGGGTTCCAATATAACCAGACAAAATTAAGAGCATCCTTTCGATGAGGGGAAAATATTTTCTTTTTGCTATTTTTGGCGTTTTGTGTCCTTGAATATACAATTTTGACTCTTCCACAGAATTATCCTCGCTTACAGATTCTCTTAGACGGTAGCCTTGACCTTCAAGCTGAAGTGAACTTGTTGATATTTGAAAAAGCACATCAGTTTATTTCTGAATCGAATCGATTTCAACCTTGACTTTTTCATTCTCACTTATCCAGTCTTGACGTTTTATATTTTAGCTTCTACAGCCACCTAGTTTGGGCGTAATTTATTCATTATGATCAGTTCCTTTACTCTTGAAATAAAATGTTGACTGACAAGTCGACTGACCTAAGGCATAGTTTATTAAATAGTTTGTCTGCCAACTGATAAGCCAGCGTCTTCGCTAATTTCAATCATCCCCCTTTTTTTTCTGCTTACACGATTGATGTCATTGTGCTTCAAAAGGGAAGAAAAACAATAGCAGTAAATAAAAGGGGGACAAGAAAAAAGAGGGGAAAGAAGAAAAAAAAAAAAAAAAAAAGTTAATCTAAACCGAACTACTGGGTATGACTTCATCATATCATGTAATGAAAACATTATTTCTACCTCAAATTACTTTACCTGTTTCACTGAAATTATCTCTTGTTTGTGAATTGTTCACGCATATTCTTGTTGATGACGTGATTGTTGCTGCCCCTCCCTTTCTTCCATTTTCATATCAATTTATTTCACTTTTCTTCTTCTGTTATCTCTTTTTGATGTTCCTTTAAAAATCCCAATTCTATGGTGAAATGTTTAGCATACCGTAAACGTATTGTAACCGCCATTATATTGTACGTGCAGGAAGATCAAGAATACCAGTGTCAACAGATCTCCAGCTGCTGCCACCATCCCCTGTCCGTACTGTGATAGATCTTTCCGGGCGCAGTTCGGCCTGACCAGCCTTCTACTACGCACTCACCCCCGATCCCAGGATGACTAGATGGTCTTCGTCGTCTCGACGGACAACAAACAACATTGTAAGTGCTAAATGTGAGCACAGGATAAGCCTAGGGCTTGTTGTTGCTCATTTGTTGGCATAACTGTGAAGGTGTTCTGTTCATTTGTTTCTTGAATAAATATTATTTAAGCCAACAACGACAATAACAATAATAATGATGATAATTATCACAACAACAACAACAACAAGAGATGATAATGGTAAAATAATAATAATAACAATAATTTTTATCATTATATTATGATTATCATCATCATCATTATTATTATACGGAAAATTGGAAAGATAATTACAATGTAACAGAACATCAGGGAACAGATATAATGATTTAACGTGTGTGTGTGTGTGTGTGTGTGTGTGTGTGTGTGTGTGTGTGTGTGTGTGTGTGTGTGTGTGTGTGAATGAGGTTCAGAATATAATAGTTTGTAATATGTGTGACAAAGAATGTTCCCCGCGCGCGCCCAACTCACGCGCACGAACGCACACACGCACAACACGCACTTGCGCACGAATACACACACACACACACACACACACACACACACACACACACACACACACACACACACACACACACACACTATATTGATTAACCACTGTACATGCGTCTTTTCTTTCACGAATGAAATTACGTAACATTATGAAATCACTTCTCTGCCAATGTCTGTGTATGTAACACACGGTTTGTGCAATAGGTAATTTTGCAACATATTCTATCTATTGACTACAAATAAGTCAAAGAACATTCTGGAAACATTGTTTCTGCACGTGGATTCAAGACGAAGAGCTACAAGATAAAAAGAATACATCCACCACGTCATTTGTATGCTTTCTCAGACAGCTCAGGGAAAGCCCACCCTGACACGAAAATTCATTTTACACCCACACTAAATAGCTGCTCTTGGAAACAATGGAAAAATAAAAGTTCAAACACACACACGCGCGCGCGCGCGCACGCGCGCACACACGCACGCACGCACGCACGCACGCACGCACACATACACACACACGCGCGCGCGCACGCACCACGCACGCCACACACACACACACACACACACACACACACACACACACACACACACACACACACCACACACACACCACACACACCACAGAGAGAGAGAGAGAGAGAGAGAGAGAGAGAGAGAGAGAGAGAGAGAGAGAGAGAGAGAGAAGCAGTAGGATCAAATAAGCATTCTAACAACTTTTTAAGTATTCCCTCGCATGCGAAGCTTGAGGGGCAAAATATTCTTTATCTGTCACCGCCCTCGCCCCCCTCGTTCTCTTTCTGTCTGTCTGTCTGTCTGTCTGTCTGTCTGTCTGTCTGTCTGTCTGTCTGTCTGTCTGTCTGTCTGTCTGTCTCTCTCTCTCTCTCTCTCTCTCTCTCTCTCTCTCTGTCCCTTGTCTCTGTCTCTGTCTCTCTCTCTGTCTCTTGTCTCTCTGTCTGTCTGTCTGTCTGTCTCTCTCTCTCTCTGGTCTCTCCTCTCTCTCTCTCTCTCTCTCTCTCTCTCTCAAAAATAGCTTATTGTATATCCGTGTGTGCTGGATTTTTCTTCTTCTTTGTGATCAATTTCTTTATTCTTGTTTGTTGTTTCGATCGCTTTTTTTCTTTATATTCATGTAGCCTCAATGATAATGGAGGAACGATTCGTCAATTTTTTAATGTATTTGTGAAGATATGTGTGTGGATCAAACGTTTTTATACGTTTTTTAGTTGCTAGTCATGCTTAGTTAGTCCATTAGCGGAGCAAGGGCCGGATGAACAAACAAGCATGTGTTTGCTTACGTTACCCTTGGAAATAACAGTCATCATCATCATCATCATCATCATCATCATCATCATCATCATCATCTCTCTCTCTCTCCTCTTCTCTCTCTCTCTCTCTCTCTCTCTCTCTCTCTCTCTCTCTCTCTCTTCTCTCTCCTCTCTCTCCTCTCTCTCCTCTCCCCCTTGGGGAGGCCAGTTGATCTTGAAAATAAAATTGATCGGATATGAAGTTTTTGCAAAGTTCAGGTTATGACAAACGCCTGACCAGTCATTCTCTGCTGTTGTTGTTATCATTAAAGCAAGGCAGTACAGAGTAAACTGACAACCCGCAGTATCGCCCGTTCGTTGTGGGGCTGTCTGTGAGCCCCAGTAGTTTGTGTCATGAAATATGTTTTCTCCCCCCCCCCTCTCCTCTCATCCTCTCTCTCTCACTCCTCGGTTCTTCCCTCTCTGTCCTGTCTCCTCTTCTCCCCTCCTCCTCCTCAGGCCGATCCTCCTCTAACTCTCTTCCTCAACTCCCGCAGTCCCCTCGCTCTCTCTCTCTCCCCCTGGGCCTCTTCCTGACTTCCTCTCTCTCCTCCTCTGAAATCTCCTCTAGTCATCTCTCTCATCTCTCCTCCTCTCGGTCCCTCCTCCGATCTCCTCTCTCATCTCCTCTTCTATCCGCTCTCTCTCTCTCCTTCAAATCTCTCATCTCTCTCTCTCTCTCTCCTCTCTCCTCTCCTATCTCATCTCTCTTGCTCCCAAATCTCTCTCTCCCTCCTCATCTCTCGCCCCTGTCCTCCCTCTCCGCTCGCCTCTCCCCTCTCCCTCTCTCTCTCGTCGCTCTCCCTCTCATTCCTCCTCTCTCTAGCTCACTCGTCTCCTCCTCTCTCTCTCCTCTACTCCTCTCCGTCACACTCTCTCTCTCTCTCTCTTCTCCTCCAGCTCTCAATCTCCCTCTCCCTCTCTCTCCCTCTTTGACTCACTCTCCTCCCTCTCTCGCTCACTCTCTCTCCTCTCTCTCTCTCCTCTCTCTCTCACTCCACTCTCTCGAACACACCAACACACACACACCCAGCACACACCACACACACCCACACACACACACAAACACACAGCCACATAGATAGATAGATAGATAGCTAGATTAGATAGATATATTAGATAGATAATGAGAGATAGACAGACGACGACAGACCGGACAGATAAACAACCGGCTTCATTAATTATTTCCCCAATATTTCGCGCCTGTAAACAGGTCTTCCGCGGGGGATTATATGTCTATAGTCTATCTACGGTCTATGCTATACATCTCTCCTCTCTCACCCTCCTTCATCTCTCTCTCATTTCTCTCTCTCGTTCCCCTCTCGTCTCTCGCTCTCTCTCCGCTCTCTTTCTTTCTATATTATGATATATATATTGAATTATAACAAAGCTTGCTCTTATGTCCTCAGATTGTAGAATTAGGGGTGTGATAAGCCTTCATATCTGCATTGGTAGATGATTCTGCCTAACTGACCAGTATGTGCTTTAGTGGTGACTAATGATGCGGGGGATAATGGGTATGTTCTCAAAAATGACCTTTCAGAGGCAAGCGGTTTGTTATAGTCTCCAAGCGGGAGACATTTATCTATATAATAAATTATATCACACCTATAGAGAGGATAGAGATTAGTTAGAGAGAGAGATGAGATGAGGAATCGAGAGAGAGAGGCAAATCAGTTTATAATTATAATCTGTCATTTGATTTCCGCATATGGTACTTAAAACGCGTATTCAGAACAACTGTTTTTTTTTTGGTTTTGTTTTTCTTTTTTATGTGATTGTTTTTGCTTCCAATCAAAATTTTGCCAATTTACGTGTGTTGGACCCATTCAGTTACAACGCTTTTTTTTTCTTTCCTCTTTTTGTTTTCCCCTTCTTTTTCTTATTTCTCTCTTCTGTTTAGGAGGGGTGGTCTTTCCATATGTTTTTCCTCTTACGGGTTCTTTTTGATGCAAATTTTCTTTATTTCTTTGCATATTCAATCCTCCGTAGCTTACGTTTTTGATTATAGCTTTTACCAGTACTTGTTAATGTCCCCCTTTGCCAACTTTCCATCTCCCTTCATTTCCTTTTGGAGTGGGGTGGGAGGAGTACTTTTTCTTAATCTTATTTCACCTATGTTTTCTCATTTATATTTGTTTTACTTATTCGTTGTTTTATTAGTATCTGTTTGTTTAGAATATCTCCATTTAAACTCCCATACTCGCCCTCTTTCTGTTTCCGCTACCAAGAGAAGAAACACAGTTCACATTTTCTCCTCAGAGCTGAGCGATTCCCGCCATCAAGGATATTTTTATTTATATGTTGTCACATTTTTTGTCGACCTTATACAATTTGAATGGCCGAACCGCGGTTGCTTTTTGGGTTATGATTTGTTTGTTCCATTCTTTTGCACGGCCTAGAAACAAAGCTGTCATGCTTGGGGCTCAACGTTCCTTTTCCTTCCCTTCTTCTTTCCTTTATTCTTTCTTTCCCTCCTCTTTCTCTTTTCTTTCTTTCTCCTTCCTTTTTCTCTTTCCTCTCTCTCTTTTCTTTCTTTCTTTTCTCTCTTTTCTTTCCTTTTTTTTCTTTCCTCCCTCTTTCTTTCCCTCCCTTTCTCCTTCTCTTCTTTCCTTTCTTTCTTTTCTTTCTTTCGACCCTTTCTTTCCTTCTCTTTTCTCTTTCTTTTCCTTTCTCTTCTTTTCTTTCTCGTCTCCCTTTTTACCTTTCTTTTTCCTCTTCTCTCTTTCTTTTTTTTTTTTTCTTCTTCCTTCCTTTCTTTTTCCCTCCCCCTTCCCCTTTTTTTTTTTTTTTTTTTCTTTCTTTCTTTCCCTCTCTTTTTTCTTTTCCTCCCTTTCTTTCTCGTGCTTTTCTTTCTCCTCTTTCTTTTCTCCTTCATTCATCCTCTTTCTTTTCGGGGTCCTTTCTCTCTCTTTCATTCCTTTCTTTCGGTTCTTTTCCCTCCATTTCCTTTTTTCCTTTCTTTCTTTCTTTCCCTTTCTTTCTTTTTCTTTCTTTTCTCTTTTCTCTTTTTCTCCTCCCATTTTATTAATTCACGCATTTATCTATGTATTAATCAATTTATTTCCGTCAGAATACCGTCTTGAAGGCTTGATGGCTTGGCAGACATCGTGTGAAGTATTAGGAGAGAGAAGGCATAGACTGACTTCCGTACGCTGGAACCACTCCTTTGGGAAACTGAACATACATTCAGGCGACGAAGAGAATGCGAAAAGGAATATGAACAGAATTGGGGCTTTTGTTTTTTGTTTTTTTTTTTTGTTTTTTTTTGTTTTTTTTTTGTTTTTTTTTTTTTTTTTTTTTGTCTAAGAGCTCAGTGGCAAAAGAAACAACTCACCCCAGTTTTAAGAAAAGAATAAATGAATAAATACCACAACCCTCCAACCCACTTCTTTCCCTACACCCCCCTCCTCCCCCAACACCCCCCCCCCCCCCCCCCCCCCCCCCCTCCCCACGGCCCCCCCCCCCCGATCCCCCCTCCTCCTCTTAGAAAAAAGTTAGTTAGCCCCCGCCTTACCGAAAAACAAAAAAGAAAACTGAGGGGAAAAATAGGAAAAAACAGACAGTAATGTTCCATGAGGTAAAAGGAAAACCTATTTGCATGGCTTGGCAGATTTTTTTTTTCTTTCTTTCTTTCTTGGTTTTCTGTCGTTCTGGAATGCCAGGATACAAACATGCCGGGGCTGGAAAGGCAAACAGGCAAGTCGTGATGATAAGAGCCATATCAATTCTCAGGACTAACGAACAACAAGCCATTAGAATTTGTCATCTGCAGGGTTTTTTTTTAACCTCATGCGTTTGCTCTCTCTCTCCTCTCTCTCCTCTCTCTCCACTCTCTCTCTTCTCTCTCTCTCTATCTCCTCTCTCTCTCTCTCTCTCTCTCTGTCTCTGTGTGTGTGTGTGTGTGTGTGTGTGTGTGTGTGTGTGTGTGTGTGTGTGTGTGGTGTGTGTTTCCCTATGTTCTCTGTTCCAGTCTTCTTCTTTGGTGGGATCCGTTACGCGAGAGAGGCAGACTCTCTCTCTCTCTCTCTCTCTCTCTCTCTCTCTCCTCTCTCTCTCTCTCTCTCTCTCTCCACCCCCGTCTACCCCCGTTTTCTCCATCCGTCCGTCTGTCTGTCATCCGGTCCGTCCGTCTATCTGTCTGTCTATTTGTCTGTCCTCTGTCTCTGTCTGCTTTCTGTCTGTCTGTCTGTCTGTCTGGTGCTGTCTGTTGCGGTGTCATGTCTGTCTGTCTTGTGTCTCTCTCTCTCTCTCCTCTCTCTCTCCTGACCTCTCTCTCACTCTCTCTCACCCTCTCTCTCCTCTCTCACTCGGTCACACTCTCTCTCTCTCTCTCTCCCTCCTCTCTTCTCCTGCCTCCTTGTTCCTGTCTGCCTATCTTTGCTCTCTGGTCAGTTGTTTCTCAGTTTCCGGCCCTTTCTCCTCTCCCATTCCTTGTGTCTGTCCGCGTCTTTCTGTCTTTCTGTCTCTCCGTCTCGGTCTGTCTCCTTCTGTCTCTTCTGTGTCCCTGTCTTTCTTTTTTTTTTTTTTTCCTTCGTGCTCCCCTCTTTCTACCCTCCCTCTCCCTTCCACGTGTCTCCTCCTTGTCTCCCCCTTTGTCCTCTGTGTGCATTTTATGGAAGTGGGCGTATCTGTGTGGGTGTATCATTGGTGTTCATACATGCGTGCAAAATGGTTTCGATCGCTGCTGCCAGTAGGAAGAAAAATGTTTATTTAATGAAAGAAAATCATAATTCATTTTATTTCGTTTACATCTCTCTTCTTTTTTTTTTCCTTGTGTTTGTTTCCTTTGTTTCTCTCGTTTTTGGTTTGGTTTGGATTGGTGTCAGTTTCACGTATTTTTATTCCATATCTTTCCATTTTTTTTAATACTTTTTTTTTTTTTTCTGTGTTTTCTTGTTTCTCTCTTCTCTCTCCTCGCTCTCTCTCTCTTCTCTCTCCTCTGTTTTTTCTTTCAGTCTCTCTCTCTCTCTCTCTCTCTTTCTCCCTCTCTGATCTCTTTTCCCTCCCCCCCCCCCCACCACCACCCACCACCCCCACCCCGTCTCCTTCTCTCTCTCTCTCTCTCTCTTCCTCTCTCTCTTTCTTTTCTTCTCTCTCTCTCTTTTCTCTTTCTCTCTCTCTCTCTCTCTCTCTCTGTATTGTATATTTTTGTCTTTAGAGCTGTTCTTCTTATTGACGTTTTTTCTTTGCTTTTGCTTCTCCTTTCTTCTTCTTTCTTCTCTTCTTCTTTCTCCTCTTCCTCCTCCTCCTCGTCCTCCTCCTCTTCCCCCTCCTCCTCTAAACACCTCCTCCTCCTCCAGATTTTGCGTAGACGTGAGAGCGGAAAGGATGGGCAGAAAATGATATATCGATATCTTCTGTACATGCTTGCAAGTATTGATTGAGAATAGTTTTCTCCATACGCCTCTATTTCATCGTTGCCAACAGAGTCCCGCATGCATTGGCTGTTCGTCATGCAATAGCAGTCTGTTCTTACTTAATAAATCTTTGAACATTTTATAAAACAGTTTGATATTGCAATTCAACAAGGCTGCCATTGGGATTCACTATTTGTTTTATTTTGGGAAAACTAATGACTTGGCAGAACTTTGAACTTAAGGGGGGGGGGGGGGGGGGGGGGGGGGGGGGCAGGAGGTTGAAGATGTAAAAACTGGGAACATGAAATTAAGAAAAAATATGAAAACTCTTCACTGGCTGCATAAGGGAACCATCGCAATCCCTTTTAAAGGCAGATATATTTTGTATTGCCTGCTCCGAGGCCTTTCGTCCGCTGGGTCGGAAACTCATCAGGGAGACACGGCTGGCTGTATCTGCGCTCTGGCGTCAAATAGAGACACACCACAGTCCATAATACCGTGGTGTTCTCACCACCAAGGGTGCAAAAAAGAATCCAATAGCACCCCCGAAGCAGCCAGCGAAGAGTAGTAAGGAAACCAAACGAAAGTGTGGGGAGGAAAAAGTTGCTGAAAAACTACAGATATTATGCAAATAGTATAAAATGTAGGGGGCAATCTTTGAGCCTACGCTTGAGGATCCACCCAAGGATGCAAGGGAGATCAAAAGACAAACAAGAAAGACAGACAGAATACAAATGTTTTCATATTTTCTTAAATTTCATTTTCCCAGTTTTTACATCTTCAACCTCCTCCCCCCCCCCCCCCCCCCCCCCCCCCGCCCTCCTTAAGTTCAAAGTTTTGCCAAGTCATTACTATGAAGACAATTTAGTTGTTGGCCTGCGCTTGTTTTTCCCCACTATTAGATTGTTCGTCTTTGTATTTGTCTGACTTTATTCAAGTTTAAAAGGCTGTGCCAGTCTTGAATAAAGCTCAAACGCATTTTAAGATGGAGGACGAGAATTTCGTAACAAGATACTTCAATATCGTTGAGTGTTGATAAGGCCCAGAGTCGCCGACGAAACGAAAAAAAGGGGGGGGGGGGGGGGGGGGGGGGGGTGGGGGGGGAGTGACAGCGTGTGCATATTAAGCACTAATTCCCTGTTAGGTTTTTGTACAGAACAAGTTATGTCCGGAAGGTTGTTCCTTATTTCCATCTTCTCTTTTTCATCCTTCAAGGATTTTTCATGTGTATTCCTTCACTATTTCTTTCATTACTGCTACACAAACTGACCATAGTAACCAGTGCCCTCATGCCATCTCTCTCTCTCTCTGCCTCTCTCTCTCTCTCTCTCTCTCTCTCTCTGGAACATGTGTGCATGCATGCGGTGAGTGTCCGTGCATGACTGTGTGGTGTGCGTGCGTGCGTGCGGGGTGTGGGTATGTTGTAGTGTGTCGTGTGAGAGAACAGAGAGAGAGAGGAGAGACGAGGAGGAGAGTCTCTCCCTCTCCCTCTGGTCTCTCTCTGTCCCTCTCTAGGTAGCTCTCTGTCTCTCTCTCTCTCTCTCTCTCTCTCTCTCTTTCTTTCTTTCTTTCTCTCTCTCCCTCTCTCTCTGTGCGTCCTGTGTGTGTGTGTGTGGTGTGGTGCTGTGGAAAGGTGTACTGTGTTGGTGTGTATGTGTGCTGTGTGTGTGTGTGTCTGAACATGCGCCACATGACTTTTATACAAATTGTATGTAGGCCTGCGTGTCCATAACAGATTTCTGTAGAATGTGTCTTTTCGTTCTCCTCCTTCTCTTCTTCTTCTGTTTGTGTCTGTCTCTGTCTGTCTCTCTGTCACTCAGTCTGTCTGTTTGTCCTGTTTGTCTTCTCTCCTGTCCAGTTTCTCTCTCTCTCTCTCTCTCTCTCTCTCTCTCTCTCTCTCTCTCTCTCTCTCTCTCTTCTCTCTCGGCACTTTTACATGTCCCACTTTCTTAAAAACTGCGCATGAAGTAAAGTGTCCTTTAAGATACTTATGTAATGTTCTCTCTCTCTCTCTCTCTCTCTCTCTCTTCTCTCTCTCTCTCTCTCTCTCTCTCTCTCAATGCATGACTTAGTTCAACAAGGACAGACTGCATTCATGCATAGTAAAGGAAACCCGTGCCTGACACCTGAAAACCATTGAAGGAATGCGCTTCACCTCCCACCCCCCCCCCACCCCCCCCCCTCCCCCCCCCCCCCCCCCTCACCACCCCCCCCCCCCCCCTCTCCCTCCGCCGCCCCCTTCCTTCTGAGTTCTGCGTTTTCCAGTTCTGTCTGGTAGGATGGATGCTGAAGATTTAGTTTACATCAGAGGGGTGGGGTTACGCGCACCTTGCACTCTCTCCTCAGAAGTGCGGCACGAGCGATGCCAGATTAAAGCGAGAGAAGAAAGGTTTCCATTCATCGCCCCGTGCTCAAATATATCGCCCCCTTCTTCTGCAGGCAGAAGCGGTCTAAATACAGGACTGCTGGAAAACAGACGACAGTGTTCTTGCAAAGCGTATGTTATTATACAGACTGTTTGGCTTGTTTGTGCAAAGAAAATGTAAACTGTAATTTTTTTTCAGATTACTAAACAAAGGAAGTACAGATGATGATTTTTATCATTACATGAAATAAAAAGGTTCGATTTGTCTTACAGTTTTTTTTTCTCGTCTTTACAACACAACAAAAAAAAAAAAACTATTGCGTCTTGAAGGCAGAGAAGCTGTCACAATAAGGCTTGATAATACTTTGATACACCCGAGCAAGCAAAATAAATTTGTTGTCCTCAATTATAACTTTTTTTTTTTGAGAAAACGTATTGATACATTGCAACAAAAAAAAAGGCAAGGAAAAACTGCATTAATACGCGTTCTGGCATACCTCTGATTAACTGGGGGTTTAATCTCGTCATGTTGCTTCAGCGGTAGTTCGTTCAATCCTGTCATATTGTCAAGAAGTCATTTTTGTACAGCTTCAAAGACAGATTCACGTCAGCTAACCAGTACTGACTCGTTAGTCTTTCAAATTGCATCAGGACTTCCCAGTTGGCCCTCGATTGATTTGACGTACAAGAAGGCTAGTGTGTTTCTCTCCACTGAACACAGATTAAGCTGTACAGGCAGTTTTATAGTGGGGGCAAGAACTATCCCAAATTCATTGATAGAGGTACCTATGCCTCAAGAGAGATCTGTAACAAAGCATGTACATATCCTAAAGTGATCATGTTTCAGAACTGTAGCCTGTCCCTTGATGATACTGCTGCTCTCCCAGATTGTTCACATCCTTCTTGGTCGTTAGAGTGAGCTGAAATCATCTGCTCTCATGGAGATCTTAATTGAATGTGATAATCCTCTGTTACTGTGATCCCATACAAAAACCTGATAGATGATAAATATTATGATTCCTATGTATACAGCAGACTTATTTGCCATTTAGAAAGCAATCGATGTTATTCTTCACATGTCTGCTTTACATAGAAAGATACTTTTATTATCGGATTCAAAATAAGTATTTACAGCTTTACATTATCAATCAAAATCTAGTCGTTCAGACATGGTATGTGCAATATTATTTCTAATCATCAGTTGATAATGCAGGGAACCAATACATCGCTGCATAGAATTGATGGTTCTGTGTACTAGTGCATACGGGCCCATAGTGTGGTGTGTGTGCGCGCACGCACACTCATCTGTGTGTGTGTTCGTGTGTGTGTGCGTGTTTGTGTCGCTGTTGTTTGCGTGTACGTGTTTGTTGTTGCTGTTGTGTTGTTGTTGTTCTTGTGTGTGTGTGTGTGTGTGTGTGTGTGTGTGTGTGTGTGTGTGTGTGTGTGTGTGTGTGTGTGTGTGTGTGCGTACGTGTGTGTGCGTACGTGCATGAGTGTGTATGTGTGTGTGTGTGTGTGTGTGTATGTGTGTGTGTGTGTGTGTGTGTGTGTGTGTGTGTGTGTGTGTGTGTGTGTGTGTGTGTGTGTGTGTGTGTGCTGGTGTGCGAGAGTGTGTGTGTACGTGCACGTGAGTGTGTCTGTGTGTCTGCGTGCGCGCATAGTGTGTGGGCATATATGTGGATGTGTGTGTGTGTGTGTGTGTGTGTGTGTGTGTGTGTGTGTGTGTGTGTGTGTGTGTGTGTGTGTGTGTGTGTGTGTGTGGTGTGTGTGTGTGTGTGTGTGTGTGTGTGCGTACATGTGTGTGTGTGTGCGTGTGTTTGAGTGTGTGTGTGTGTGTGTGTGTGTGTGTGTGTGTGTGTGTGTGTGTCTGTGTGTGTGTGTGTGTGTGTGTGTGTGTGTGTGTGTGTGTGTGTGTGTGTGTGTGTGTGTGTGTGTGTGTGTGTGTGTGTGTGTGTGTGTGTGTGTGTGCGAGCGCACGCACACACATTTTTTTTTTGAAAGTGTTTTTTCATTAAACCTGGTGCATAGAGGCCATCAGGTCCACTATACATTTCTGTAAATGTGTGTGCTCTTTCTTCTTCTTCTTCTTTCTTCTTCTTCTTCTTCTTCTTCTTCTTCTTCTCTTCTCTGTCTCTGTCTCTGTCTCTGTCTCGTTGTCTCTCTCTCTCTTCCTCTCTCTCCCCTTCTCCTCTCTCTCTCTCTCTCTCTCTCTCTCTCTCTCCT
>JADBJO010003066.1:65000-67500 GCA_016801955.1 Conus betulinus
TAAATATGTATGCTCTTTTCTTCTCTTCTGTCTGTCTGTCTGTGTCTATCTGTATACCTGCCTGCCTCTCTCTCTCTATCTCTCTCTCTCTCTCTGTCTCTCTCTCTCTCTCTCTGTTTTTAATGCTTTTCATCTTACAACGTAGGCATGACTTCGTTCAACAAGGACAGATTGGAACAAAGATTAGGCCATGCCTGACATCCTAAATCTTGATGCAGTGACCTTTTTTTCAACTTCCTTAAAGTTCTTAGTCACTTCTGTCCCCTACGAGGGATGCCGAAGATGTAGGTCACACCAAAGGGTGGGGTACAACGCACCTTGCACTCCCTCCTCAGGAGTGCGGCTCGAGCGATGCCAGATAAAGGCGAGAGAAGAAAGGTGTCCATTCATCGCCCCGTGCTCAAATATATCGCCCCCTTCTTCTGCAGGCAAAAGCTTTCTAAAAGCAGACCGCTAAACACAAGGCTGCAGCGTTTTTCGGAGAATGTATATTATCATACAGGCTGTTGTTTGCTCTCTCAGTTGCCGATTTGAGCTCTCTCTCTCTCTCTCTCTCTCTCTCTCTCTCTCTCTCTCTCTCTCTCTCTCTCTCTCTCTCTCTCTCCCTGATAATATACATTTTGCATCATACTAGAAATGTTCATCAAGTGTCATTGCTTCTCGAAAAGAGAATTGTAACTCACTCTGTAGTTTTTGTTCATTTCTAAAGCAATAAAACGAAGAGAGGAACTGTATTAGTTAACACACAGATGCCAGACTAATTTCAGGAAGAAAATTTTGTTATGCAAATGTTTTCTTTCATAATTATCAGTATATGCGTTGAGCGCGTGCGTGTTTTACTTTTGTTCTTGACTTTATCACAGATAGGTCTGTGTCTCTGCAATTAAAGTATTTGAGCTGAGTTGAGTTGAGTTGAGTTCTCTCTCTCTCTCTCTCTCTCTCTCTCTCTCTCTCTCTCTCTCTCTCTCTCTCTCTCTCTCTCAAATTTTGGAGACTATAAGCTTGCTGAAGGTTCATTTTGAGAAGCATTTATTATTCCCCATTCACCCGCTCAAGCACATACTGCTAGTTAGGCAGAATGATCTACCACTACAGATATGAATGCTTATCACCCCCTATTTCTACAATCTAAGACTAAGAGCAAGCTTTGTTTATAATCCTATATTTCTTGCAGTCATTGCAACACCAAGCTGCTCTGTAAGTTGCTGGAATGGTGCTCGGTACTTATCCTTGGAATTTATTAGTTTTATTGTAATTTAGCCCCTTGCGGATTCATTCCCAAAAACTGGGCCCTCAGCACTTGTGTCTTAAGAGGTTATCTTTTTATATTTTCTACTTTCACAAGAAGATGTAGCTTGTTTTGCTCTTTCATGATTTTCTTTGCTTCTTAGGTGGCACCTTTGGTTGGTTTTTTGAAAACTCAACAAACATACTATGGTACTGCACACCAGCCTTTTTCTGGGATAGCATTCTTCTTAAAACCGAAAAAGCAGCGGAGTCATATTACCACTTTCTGCGGTCACTGAGGTGAAACAATCAGGTTTCGAAATACCCGGTATCTGACCAGGAATACCGGTATCTGACCAGGAGTTATATGTTAGTGAGCTTCCTCCCTTTGGAGACTATAAGCTTGCTGAAAATACCGGTATCTGACCAGGAATACCGGTATCTGACCAGGAGTTATATGTTAGTGAGCTTCCTCCCTTTGGAGACTGTAAGCTTGCTGAAGATCCATTTTGAGAAGCATTTATTATTCCCCATTCGCCCGCTCAAGCACATACTGTTAGTTAGGCAGAATGATCACCCACTACAGATATGAATGCTTAGCACCCCCTATTTCTACAATCTAAGACATAAGAGCAAGCTTTGTTTATAATTCTATATATATATATGTGGTGTGTGTGTAGTAATGATGCATGCCAGATGCTCACTACTTTTTTGTTTGTTTTGAGCTTTGCCTTTACAAAGGCTTCAACAGGCATGTCTGCAACTACGTTGAAACGTGAGTGTGAAAACACCTGCGAAGTGCTTGCAATAGAACCCTTAGGCACGTCACAGCTCGGCAGACTATCTTTGTTTAAATAGAAACAAACTGTGCGCCTGTACACGTGTGTGTATCTGCGTGCGTGGTATGCGTTCCAGTTTGTACGAGCATGTAACGGTCGTAGATTTAAAATGCCGGCTACGTATGAAAACAACTCCCAAGATAGTTGTGAAATGGCCTCTCTATACAATATCCAGCAGCTCAACAACATAGCTGACACGCGGGCTGGATTGAGCAGGCTTCGAACTGCAACTGGGAACGAAGGGGACAAGGGTAGACGCGTGGGGGTGGCAGGTTCAGGCAAGGTGTGTGTGTGGGGGGGGGAGGGGCGACGGTGCGAGCTGGGAGGATCAGGGTGGGGGGGGGGGGTGAAGAGGAAGGGTGTGTGTTTTGAGGTAGGGAGGGGTAGTAGGGTGTGTGATTGTCATGGGGACCAATAATCTTGAATTTGGTACA
>JADBJO010003066.1:72500-80000 GCA_016801955.1 Conus betulinus
TTTAAATCCCATGTTGAGTATGTCCACAAAAAAATGTCAAACCAGATTATATTGTCTTCGCAAGCTGCGATCATTTCATGTGAATACTGACATTCTTCGGACATTTTATTCATGCTTCTTGGAATCTGTTCTAACTTTCTCATTTATGTGTTGGTATGGTGGGTTGACTGTGAAGAGCAGAAATGTGCTTGAAAGTGGTGAACGTGGGAGGAAAAATCGTTGGTGAGAGACAAAAAAAGTCTGAGTGAGCTATATAGGTGCCGTGTTTGTTGTAAAGCGAAGAAGATTACGTGTGACCAGACCCACGTCCTTGCAAATCAGTATGACCTTCTTCAGTCAGGACGAAGATATCGATCGGTTAAATGCAGAAGTGTCAGATTTAAACAAAGTTTTATTCCCCTGTGGCTAAATTATTGTTGATTTGCTGTGAATGTGTGTGACCACAAATTAATTTCTCAAATTGAGATAATAAGTTTACTTGACTTGACTTGACTTGACTTGAAAAAGAGGTACATTGGGGACAATGTAAGACACATTCATGACATAATTGCTTACTTAGAAGATCACAACTGACCAAGGAATTTGTGATCAACTGATTTGGAGAAAGCATTCGACTCTGTTGGTTAGGATTTTATTTTTCAAAATATTAAAACAATTTTGATTTCAAAAAGGCATTTGCAAATGAGTGGAGAGTTTTTTTACGGGAATATCAAACTGTGCCTCTTTCTTGACGGTCGTGTTTTCAACGTCGATACAGCTACCCAATATCCCTGTACTTATTTTTGTGACACAAATAAATGTCGACGTAAGTGGAGTAATGATGGATAGTGCGTGTGTGTGTGTGTGTGTGTGTGTGTGTGTGTGTGTGTGTGTCTGTGTCTGTGTCTCTGTGTGTGTGTGTGTGTGTGTGTGTGTGTGTGTGTGTGTGTGTGTGTGTGTGTGTGTGTCGGTGTGTGTGTGTGTGTCGGTGTATGTCGGTGTGTGCGTGTGTATATGCGTCTGCGTATGGTGCATGCACCCATGACAGACGACTCTTCCAAACTGATAGCGTATTTTATTGTGACAAGAATTATCACGAATAAAAACTATTTTATGATATAATTTTATGATTGTGAACTAGTATATTGATACAAGACGTGGCATGACACATTGAATCGGAGAATATTGCCGCTCCGTCGGCTGAATTAACATTATTACTTATGTGAAATGCAACGAAAAAAAAAAAAAGCATTGTTCTCTGTATGCCACACTTTCTTCTCTTCTTCTTCTCTTTCTTCGTCGTCTACTCTAATAATTAGTCAATGACTTTGTATTATGAAATTTGTTGCTTTTCATCAGAAATGCTATCGTTTGACTCTCTCTCTCTCTCTCTCTCTCTCTCTCTCTCTCTCTCTCTCTCTCTCTCTCTCTCTCTCTCTCTCTCTTTCAATTGATGACGATCTATAAATTTATAATCAGTATATCTGCTGATGAAAACTACATTATCAAATTTTCTATACAAAATGCTCTGGCAGAAAACTTGTATATGTGTGTATTGCCGTACTGTTGCTAACTTTAACAGCTTTTCTATTCACTATGTGTTTCTGTTATGACTGATGTAACCCGTGTTCGACTAGAGTCCTTCTGCTCTGGAGATAACTTGAGTGAATATTCTCTCTCTCTCTCTCTCTCTCTCTCTCTCTCTCTCTCTCCAAATTAATACTCTGTCCGCGATTCATGACAAGGGAGATAAGCGGAAGGTTGCTATCATACAAAATCGGATGCCTGTGTCTCTTCTGAACAAAAGCCAATCCTAATGTATTGTTGGAGACCTGAGCAGAAATAACAAAGGAAACGTCAAAACGAAAACTCCAACAGGATATTGTTGGCGTGTTGGATTCTCTCGCGCGGTTGGTCAGAAAGAATGACCATCGTGGCAGAGAACGGATGCGTAATTTCACGGATGTCGCGGTGGAGTATGGGGAGCGGGTTATGAGCCCACTGTGGGTCTTTTCTCCTGTCTGCCGCAGCTTACCCTCTCCCCCCGTCTCTCTCTCCCCCCATCTCTCTCTCTCTCTCTCTCTCTCTCTCTCTCTCTCTCTCTCTCTCTCTCTCTCTCTCTCTCTTATTCAACATCCCACGCTTTCTTTCTTGGACAAATGCACACTGGAAAACATCAGAGAGAGAGAGAGAGAGAGAGAGAGAGAGAGAATCAGAGAGAGAGACAGTGAGAGAGACAGTGAAAGAGAAATGAGAGAGAGTAAGGGGATGTACGTTAATACATGCAGCGCCGAAAAAAAAATTGTAATTGGTAAAGTTAATAATAATGTTAGGGCTCGAAACCATATAGTAGAAAAGGGAAATTATGTACTTTTTCATCATTCAAAATGACTATGTAATTTTCTTAATAACATGATCATTTTTAGACGGAGAGACGAGAGAGAGAGAGAGAGAGAGAGAGAGAGAGAGAGAGAGAGAGAGGGTATAAACTTTAGGGCCCAAATACACTTAAGGTCACTCACTGATTCCCTGGCCCATAGATAATAGACATACCTGAAATTGTTGTGCCATCTGCGCCTTAATTAGCATAACTCATTCATATGTGTGGGTGTGTGTGGGTGGGGATGGGGTGTGTGTGTGTGTGGTGGGTTGGTGGGTTGGTGTGCGTGTGTGTAGGTATGTGGTGCGTGCGTGCGTGCGCGCGTGTATGTGCTTTTTCGTTTTTTTACTTGCCTCTTATGCGTGTTGTAATGTCTGTCTACAGATTACCAGCACACTGATAAAAGCCCATCGCTCCCAACGGAGCATCAACCGCCAGTGACAGCTCTCCAGCGGTCTGGGCTCAGGGGTGTCCTTGCTGCTTCTATCGCTCCCATCGGAGCATCAACCGCCACTGATAGCTCTCCAGCGGTGTGGGCTCAGGGGTGTCCTTGCTGCTTCTATCGCTCCCAACGGAGCATCAACCGCCAGTGACAGCTCTCCAGCGGTCTGGGCTCAGGGGTGTCCTTGCTGCTTCTATCGCTCCCAACGGAGCATCAACCGCCACTGATAGCTCTCCAGCGGTGTGGGCTCAGGGGTGTCCTTGCTGCTTCTATCGCTCCCAACGGAGCATCAACCGCCAGTGACAGCTCTCCAGCGGTCTGGGCTCAGGGGTGTCCTTGCTGCCTCTATCGCTCCCAACGGAGCATCAACCGCCAGTGACAGCTCTCCAGCGGTCTGGGCTCAGGGCTGTCCTTGCTGCCTCTGTCCACTTCGTCCCCGTTGTCGTCAGCCCTGCCTAAGTGTCTCTTCTCCAGGTGTTTGTGGGTCGTCCTCTCTTCCAACTTCCCAACGGGTTTCTGGTCAGAGCCTCCTGACGGGTGTGTGTGTGTGGTGGGGGGGGGGGGGGGGGGGAGGAGGGGTATAGGTGGTGGTAATGGTGGATGATGGCTTCCTATGGATGTGTCCTATCCAGCCGCACTTCCTCTTCAGGATCTACCTGGCCACTGGCTCCTGTTCCGCCACAAGTAGAGTTGCTTCTGTGTATCTTTAATGCGTTCTTTGCGTGCTCTTTTAAACGTTTGTTTTCAGTTAAAGCCCGGTGTCCTCTTTCAGAAGATCTTTTGTTCTTTTCATAGCACACACGCTAGAAACAACATAGAGAATCTGTCCAGTATTTCTGCGACAAGAACTTACGTAAATGCCTTGCAGAAAAAAAAAACCCGGTATGATTTAAATATAAACAGCAAATCCCTGAAAACCAAAGACCTGTGGATGAGTTATTACCAGAACGTTTTTTTTTTTTCACGTAAGTATCTCCTGTACGACGTCACTCTGTATTCCGCTGATGAATGCGTGTCCACGCCTGAAGATCTTGGCAGCTAAATCACGTCATCAGCAGGGCGCGATTAGACTTTAAGTCATAATGAGCAACAATGAGATCTTTTTTAATTCGACTTCTGTAGCTGATAGCACTGGCTGCGTCAGAGCTGCCGTCTGGTCGCCATGGCGTACTCCACAGTCTTCCCCAGGTTTTCACTGCTACCCTAAAGCTGCGTTCGCAGCTTCGCCACCCTATGGCCCAGTTTGACAGCCTAGAATATGGTGAGTGGGACAATCCTCAAGGATGCTTTCAGAGATCTGGGATCCAGTGCCACGTGGACATTGGTCAGTGTGGTCAGTCGTGTATAGGTTGAGGTTGTTCCGTAGTCTGCAGCGGCCAGTCCTCAGTCGGAAAACGATTGTCTGCTGGTGCTTCTTAAGCTGGCGGATCCATTCAATACCATTGTCTGCCCCCTAATTTCTCATTCAATGGGATCTGTTCAGGATGCGGATGACAGTTTCAGCCTCTCTCTATGGTACTGGGTAGCTGAACTACTCAATACCTGCTGCCTACCCATGGGAAGAATACATGAGCTTTCTCGTTTTGTGATCCCACTGTGGGATGGAATCCACTCGAGTGGGGGAGTGGACTGATTTGAAAGAGTATGGAGGGCTTTTTCTGATGTCCTGCTGCTACTGTTCACTTTCGGTGGGTCTGAAATTCTAGTAACAGAGATCTGCAGTCCATGATGTTGGTGGGCGATCCTGAGGACGAAACTTGTTGGAGAGAAATCCATCACAACAATGTACACAATTATTTACGATTTTCGGGTCCTGTTTGAATTGCACATAGTTTTGCATTTCCGACAATGCCATTTCTGGTTCCGTTTTTGGTCGAAAGGGCATTTACTCTAGCGAAAAACCAAAATTCTAGTCTCTCATTTTTGGTTCCTTCGCATGAATGTCTAATTCCTTCCATTTATTCATATGTCAATAATCTGAATGAAACCTAAAACAGCTTGAACATCCGGCACTCTTGGATATCTGCTGTTGAAGCAAAACTCCTTTTTTCAATTTTTTTTTTTTCAAAACTTGATTGCTGTTAATCTGTTGAAAAAAGAACGGTAACACGCCGCGTTAAATTCTTTTCGCGAGCATGGGATGAGCATTTTAATCACGGAGACAGTGATTTCGACGGCTGCGATGTGAAGAGAAATAAGCCTTTGTTTGTTCTGTAGAAGAAAAGTCAACAAAGTATATCTGACGTGAGACGACAACACGTGGCTGCGATCTACACCAGCTAAAGCACAGTTCAGTGTCCAGATGTCTGGCTACCCTGGTCATTGTTCATGTTGGTAAGTACTCTGTTCCCCTTGTAGTGACTACTTACTGGCACCGTTACTCTCCTCTGTTGCTGTGGTTAACAGTTAGATTTTGAGCTTATCATCCCCTAAGCGGATAAGGAAACATAAGCATAATAGAGCTATCACTGCTTTGACGCATGCTGTCTCCTGGTCACTGGAGTAGTTTCCCCTGTCTGTGTCGTGACCGAGCCCCAAGTATGATGTGATATCTTTTTGACAATGCATGGCGGCATTCACCGTGGTTTGTGCTTGACTGTGAGATTCCAGCGAGAGTGAGCTCTGGACTTGACATCACAATTAAAACACACACACACACACACACACACACACACACACACACACACACACACACTCATTGATTAGGTGAGACGGCTCGACGATGTTCTTTCAAAGAAGACCGTCAACTTGTTTTGAGTCTCCCAGAAGTGCCTGGGGTTTTAGCTTTTTTTTCTCAAAACACATCAAGCTGATTCGGCTGTAGCCTGGGCTGTCCGATGAGCAAAGGGCCACAACTCTCTGCACGCACACACTCACACACATCTTAACACATGCACACACACACACACGTGGGCGCGCACACACACGCATACACATATACACACACACACGGTCAAACGCACGTATGCATGCACACACACACACACACACACACACACACACGGACAAAAACACGTATGCATGCACACACACACACACACACACACACACACACACACACACACACACACACACACACGGACAAACGCACGTATGCATGCACACACACACACACACACACACACACACACACACACACACACACACACACACACACACACACACACCCCCCATTGCACTACACATTCACAAATGCCTTCCATGCAGATGTTCGTGCCTCACATCGATATTTATAGCATCACGTACCCCAACCCGAGCACGCACACATACCGCAGGTCGATTTTTCTCCTTGACACATGCCAGTTACCTTCGTATGCTAATCTACAGAAAAATAGTCCACGAAGACAAACAAACAGTGCGCTGCCTCGTCAGCGATTAATGTCAAGAAATACGGGTAACGAGAGGGAAGTATTTCCACCCAGGAAAGAATATACTAAAGGAAACTAAGAATAAAAAAAAAAAAAGAAACAAAACCGGTGTGTATTGTTCCAAAGTACTAATATAGATGCCACACACAAAAGATGGTGACCTCACGACCGAAGCGAAACTGGCATTTGAGAAGGTCTCATCAGGAACGTTAAGAGGAAGGGAGAGGGGGGGGGGGAGGGGAGGGGGCGGGTTTGAGGAGGAGGAAGAGGGAAAGGGGGCAGCTCTCAAGGTAAGGAACACCACCGCTTGAAGACTCAGTAGCAATAAGTCTCAACTTTCAACCAAGGGGGAAAAAGTCAGACACTATGGTGAAATGGAAGAGGCGACTGGGATAGGGGTTGAAGAAAAAGGATAAGAGAGAGAGAGAGAGAGAGAGAGAGAGAGAGAGAGAGAGAGAGAGAGAGAGAGAGAGAGAGAGACAGACAGACAGACAGACAGACAGAGGTAAAGAAAAAAAAAAAAAAAAGAAAAGAAACCCCGTTCTGTAACTCCTTTGTTGTGAGTCCCTGATTCTCCTTGGAGACAGAGAGCAGTGGAGGGAAAGGATGGGGTGTTAGAATTCAAGCGTGTTGATGCCCTGGATTCTCCTTGGAGACAGAGAGCGGTGGAGGGGAATGTTGAGGGTTTAGGAACCGAGCGTGTTGATGCCCTGGATTCTCCTTGGAGACAGAGAGCGGTGGAGGGAATGTTGAGGTGTTAGGAACCGAGCGTGTTGATGCCCTGGATTCTCCTTGGAGACAGAGAACGGTGGAGGGGAATGTTGAGGTGTTAGGAACCGAGCGTGTTGATGCCCTGGATTCTCCTTGGAGACAGAGAGCGGTGGAGGGGAATGTTGAGGTGTTAGGAACCGAGCGTGTTGATGCCCTGGATTCTCCTTGGAGACAGAGAACAGTGGAGGGAAATGTAGGGGTGATAGGAACCGAGCGTGTTGATGCCCTTGATTCTCCTTGGAGACAGAGAACAGTGGAGGGAAAGGATGGGGTGTTAGGAACCGAGCGTGTTGATGCCCTTGATTCTCCTTGGAGACAGAGAGCGGTGGAGGGAATGTTGGGATGTTAGGAAGCGAGCATCTTGATGCCTTTGATTCTCCTTGGAGACAGAGAACAGTGGAGGAGAATGTTGGGATGTTAGGAAGCGAGCATCTTGATGCTTTTGATTCTCCTTGGAGACAGAGAACAGTGGAGGGAAAGGATGGGGAGTTAGGAACCGAGCGTGTTGGTGCCCTTGAATCGGGGACGGACACAAAATCTGTGCTGGATGTGAGTTGCCT
>JADBJO010003066.1:82500-85000 GCA_016801955.1 Conus betulinus
AATTGTTAACTGATCTCAACTGAATACAACCAACATAGTCTTTGAGAACGCAATATTCTACATTAAAAAAAAAAAAAAAAAAAAAAAAATTGACATATAAAATGTTTGACTCGAGAGACATTTTTTGTTTGAACAGGAATAAAAGAAAATGTTGTGTGCGTTCACAACATTTTTTGTTTATTTGTTAACGGATTTCATACTGTGTGTGTGTGTGTGTGTGTGTGTGTGTGTGTGTGTGTGTGTGTGTGTGTGAGAGAGAGAGAGAGAGAGAGAGAGAGAGAGAGAGAGAGTGTGTGTGTGTGTGTGTGTGAGTGTGTGTATGTGTGTGTGCGCGCGCGCGCGCGCGCGCGCGTAGTAAATAAAAGTAAACTGTTAGGTTACGGGGTTGCCTATAGTCAAATAATTGACCACAGGTTACAGAGGTGCCCATCGTCAAATTATTGACCACTGGGTTTGCCACTAATTCAATCAACAAACCTTTGAGATAACAGCAATGAAATGTGTTCATCTCGGGTTTGAAGGGTTTGTGGAAACAGGCTGAGGCACGATATCAGTCGTACTTTTCATTTTAACTGATACCGTTTTCTGGCCTCAGGACTTTCTATGAAATAGTTTTAACTGGGTTTTATATATAGGCTTATTCCTTCAATTGCCATACATATTCAAATTACAGATTATGATAACTTTCGAACAGATGTTCTTGCATTGTGTGCCTGCAAAAATGGTATCTGTTAAGATAAAGTCAATTCTTCGGAAAAGGAAATTGACTTATGCCATTTGTTTCACCATGCGCATGTCTAAACACCCAGCAAAATAACAATAATCGCAAGAAATGCAGGACTTTATGCACGAAAAGCGAGAAAGTTTAAAGGTCATCGACGCCAGAGTGGGAAGACATGTATTTGCACCAGAAGAGTCAGCAGAAGTAGTAACCGGTGTGCAGGAGGTCTTGAGGGAGTTAGCAGCATATGAAATCGCGCCCAGTTTTAAACAGAAAGGGTACTGGGTCCTGCCAGATGATGCAATAAACAGATTAAAAGACAAAACACAATGCATTTCGACCTCATGGGTCATCTTCAGGCAAAAACAAATAACATTCAGGACAATGAAAACGAAGAACGAGCAACCACTGATCTTCTCATACTCGGCGCCCGATGTCCGATGCCCGATGTTGGATGCCCGATGTCCGATGCCCGATGTTGGATGCCCGATGTCTGAGACGACTATAAAGTAAAATAGATCTGCTCTGGTAAAAAAAAAACAAACAAACAAGATAACATGTGTTTCTGCCATTGCAAATAGACCTACCCTTTTCTCAGGTTACTTGGCCCAAATGCTTCTGGCCGTGCCCACCAACAGCACGTGTCTCTTAAAAAAAAAAATTAAAAAAAAAAAAAAAAAAAAAAAAAATGCGCTGTCATTCTTGCTGAACGTGGACTCTGACACGGATTACCTCCCTTACAGATTAATGAACATCGACTGTTGCTTTCCGATACGGAGGGGAAAAAAAAAAAACACGTTGACGATGCAGAGGTTATCAGGCAATTTTTCATCATTATAGGGAAAGACAAAATTCATGTATTCATTTTTGTTCTTTTCCCCCTCGCATTGAATACATGCTACGTCAATGTGTTGACAATACATACAACGGAAACATTGACGTAACGATACAATTTGAATGCAACGTGCATTGGTCGTTAACTATCGTTCTCTAGCATGTCATGTTGCTATAAGCGTGCGCTTTGTTAAAACGGAATGAAATGAAGACATGAATAAAGAAATCATGAAAGGAAAGAAAAAAGCTTTACCCTTCCATTTTCTCTCTTCCCTTGTTTATATTGTATACGAATTTCCATAGAAACTATAGGGGAAAAAAACATGGAGGAAGAAGGAGGGAGGGCAACATTTTAATATGTTTCATTACACTTACTTGAGATACTGTGTGGAGGAAGGAATTTAGCCCCTCCCCCTCCTCCCCTCCCCCCCCCCCCCCCTTCTTTTTTTTAATTGTTTTGTTTTGCTATGTTTTGTTTTTAGTTTTGTTTTGTTTTTTCCTCATAAGGTGTAGGTGGCGCATATAGATACTGTGAAAGAAAAATTACCCTCCCCCCTCCACACACACACACACACACACACACACACCGAAAAAAAAATAGGAACGTGAGGTAACACTGATACAGACTCTTTGTACAAACAAAAAATCTCTCGTTTAACCAACCACCAAGTAACAAGAACGAGAAATCACTATTCGTCATACATTTTTGTAATCGACAGTGGTTGAAGAGCCCTGTGCGAGGACGGCAATTAAGTACCATCATAAAATATCAACAGTTGACGTTTGCTTTGTATTTGTCAATGCTGTATCCGCATCTTAATTTTTTTTTTTTAATTAAAGAAAAAGAAAATGAATGGTGAAAATGTTGAAATTGTCACTGACTGTACATCTGTAAGCAAACATTTTCGCAAATAATATAATGAACATGTATTCATTTCAACATGT
>JADBJO010003066.1:90000-92500 GCA_016801955.1 Conus betulinus
TTTTGTGAGTTTTCAACAGACATCTGTGAGGTTCAGATGAAGGTCTGTAAATTTTGAATGACTTTTTTTTTTTTTTTACAAAGATACTATAAGATCCCTAAATTTTGATGACGTGAGTTTTAAAGAATATCATTTTTATGTAGTCTGTGATTTTTTTTTTTTTTTTTGTTTGTTTGTTTGTTTTTAAACAGAGGTCCGTTGAGCTATTTTCGAGTTTCCTTGTAGACAGAGAAACACCTACAGAAATGTTAAAAAAAAAAAAAAAAAAAAACCCTCTCCAATGCTTTCCCTGCGCGCAGGGTAGGAAGCTAACACACCTTAGCCGTTGACGAGAAGAAAGAACTCCTTGATGAGGAGAAGACCTGAAGGTAGGTTCAAAAATGAATCTTCTCAAATCGGCGCGTTGGTGGTGGATCAGTTGGCCACCTGTTTGTCTGTCACTCCTGTTTGTTCGTGTGTTGGGAGGGAAGATTCACACATTCAGATTCACCCGTTCATCTGTATAAACTTTGGCTCCTAATCGAGTACAGGGGTATCATACAATAACATGAATTAATCTGCAAATTACCGAATGGATACTAATGTGCAATGGTGTATGGTTGCTGTTTTCATGACATAAGTACGTCTCTACATTCTCTATGATGCAGGCCAGGGAAAGTTACGTCAGCAGAGAAATACGGTTAGGCTTCGCCCTCCATCATGCCTTTCTTCTTCGCAATTGGTGAAGGACTTCCAGCTCATTGCTTCCTCGGCCATTGAGCTATGGGACGTTTAACCTTTAAGGTCTCTACAATTGAAAGTTTGATACGCAAATCAGTATCAATATCGAGCAAATGTAACGGACGTCGAAGACATCGTCAAATGTGAATACTGGGGGCTTTTCGTGGTAGCTCAATGTAGGACTTATAATGTTTTCGTGAATGCGATTTTGAGAGAGGGAGAGACAGAGACAGACAGACAGACAGACAGACAGACAGACAGACAACACAAAAAGCAGTCGTTAAGGTGCGTGTCCTTACCCACTCTCAAAGCACGTGGCGGCCAGACCATAACCCCATGGCCTCTTCCTGGTACCTGCTGCTCCTCTGACCGCAACTGACCGCCACTGACCACGACTGACCGCACGCTCCTCCGGTCATTAAAGATGATCGCCACCCCCGAAGAAACTATCCACTCCCCCTTCCCCACCCCTCTCTCTCACTCTCTCTCTCTCTCACTCTCTCTGTCTCCCTCCCTCCTCTCTCCCCCCCCCTCTCTCTCTGTCTCTCTCTCTCTCTCTCTCTCTCTCTCTCTCTCTCTCTCTCTCTCTCTCTCTCTCTCTCTGTCTCTGTCTGTGTGTGTGTGTGTGTGTGTCTGTCTGTCAGTCTGTCTGCCGGTCTGTCTGTCTGTCTTTCTCTCTCTCTCTCTCTTTTACTATTTTATTGTTAATGTCCCTCACATACGAGCAACAAAATACGCGAAAGATATTCAGAAGAAGAGACCACCCCCTTGGCAAAGTGGTTAGTGTGAGAGGGCCTGGGTTCGATTTCCATCAAAGCCATGCGGGATTTTTCTGTCCCGGCCGGCTCCCACCAGAATTGAGTTTGGTACAGGATCAACTGAAAAGACTGGGACCACACCGTCGAGTTTCATCCACAAAGTGGATGCGTCTTTGAGAGTGTTGCTCAAATGTCCTGACCAACATTGCAGGGTGTCTGTACAAAATTTTTTATCTCGGGTCTGGTTGACGCCGGGATAGATTTTGAAAGGAAGGGTAGAGTACAGCCCTGTAATGCAGTCTCAGATCGGGAAGGATCTCCGTAGCATCACCTTCATCATCCTCATTCTCATCGATCAGCGTTAAAAAAAAAAAATCTCAAATCCAGTCGCCCTTCAAACCGTGCACTCACGGTCACCACCTCACTTTCATGTCCTGTCCACGTCAATGCCTCGGTTTGATTCCATCCAGCTCACCGGTATCGGCGAGTTCATGGGGGCTGTGATGGTGCCCACCGGAGAGAGGACTCGTTCACGCCGGCTCCGCTTTTACCTCGCAGACATGCCAAAGTATTGTAGCTTCGCCTCTCGATTTTAACACTTATGAAACTTACTTCCTGCGATTTAATAGTCTGCTAGCTTTACCTCAGAACCTAGCCGTTCTGTGACTGTGTCTACCAGACCTTGGTTCTCCTGGAGCTTTGCCTCCAAGACGTCAGCTTTTCCTCTTAGTCTGCGACTTTGCTTCCTGGTGTTACGTAGTCGAGTAAGGCAAGCCACTGGACCATACAAAGACCTGTTATCCACAGTGGAAAAAATGAAAATGAGATGGTATGGTTATGTATCAAGATCAACAGGACTTGGTTAAACCATTCTACAAGGAACAGTGCGAGGAGGCAGAAGGAGAGGAAGATGCAGATAGAGATGGGAGGACAACATCAGTGCATAGGACTGGCCTCACAGCAACCTGCCTGAGAGCTGTCTGAGAACCGGGAGGAGAGGAGGAGGAAGCTGGCTGCGAAGT
>JADBJO010003066.1:102500-115000 GCA_016801955.1 Conus betulinus
ATTGAATAAACAGAATTTTTTTCGACTTCCCTGAGCCTGTAATGAAGACAAGACAGGACGAGTAAGTAAAGGTCTTTGACAAAAAAAGTTACAGGGCAAAGCTGTGTCTTTTTACTGACACCACACGAAATGTCCTTGCGCTTTCAGGTAGAAAGACGCAGCTTTAGTCTTCTCTCTCTCTCTCTCTCTCTCTCTCTCTCTCTACCTCTCTCTCTCTCTCTCTCTCTCTCTCTCTCTCTCTTTTTAACGTTTCTTACCAGTTATTCCTTTCATGCGCCTTCGGTCCCATTTTGCTTGCTATCTTTTTTTTTTCAAGTACAAAGTGATACATCACTGATGCCAATGGTGCAGGGGAGAACTGTGACTTGTTTCACCATATTGACGGAGGGGGGGGGGGGGGGGGGAGGGGGGGGGGGGGGGGGAGGTCTGTGGTTCGATATATTTCAGAAATCGTGGCTGTTGAGGATGACACACTGTCCCAAAAAAAAATTTTTTTTTTAATTGATGGCTGTTCCTATCAGTCAGAAACCGTTACTGATTTGGGTGCATCGTGACAGAAACGGTGGTAGAATATAATTACAAAAGTTTTTTCTCTGTAACTTATAGCCCGTAAACGAAACACTTTTTTTTCCCCGAAGATGAAATGAATCCAGGCTAAAACATGAGATGATGTCACTAGATCACGCATTTAAGTGGAACCATAGTATCTTTCTTGATATTCACGATCCACAGTCTGATTCGTAGAGATTGCTGAGTTACGACAAACTGTATGGTAAATTCTGGGTGAAGGCTGAACGGTGTTTCATGTTGCCGAGTTTCGACAAACTGTGCGTTAAACTCTGGGTGAGGCTGGAACGGTGTTTTATATTACCGAGTGATGTCAAAACCGTGTGTTAAATTTTAGGTGAAGGCTGAGCGCTGTTTTCTATTGCCGCGTTACCACAAACTGTATGTTGAATTCTAGGTGAAAGCTGAACGGTGTTTTATATTGCTGAGTTATGGCAAGCTGTAGATTAAATTCAAGGTTGAACGATGTTTCCCAGGGGAGAGAACACATCATGCTAAATACTGTTCTGTGGTGCACGACTTGTTGGGGCTTCCGAGTTTGGAGCTTTCTTTAATAGGCAGTGACAACAGTTTAAGCTATTCTCTTTGTTCAACGTTTGACTTATTTATTTCCCGGAGAGCTTTCTGCTGTCCAAGTGTTGTAGCAGATACAGTGGGGGTTTACTGAAATCTTGGTGTTGTTGCAGAGGAATCCGGGGGGTTCTGTGCTCTGAAACCAGTATCGTATTGTAGAGAGCTCGAAGACAAGAAGAAGCAGAAAAAGAAGAGAGAGAGAGAGAGAGAGAGAGAGAGAGAGAGAGAGAGAGAGAGAGGAGAGAGAGAGAGAGAGAGAGAGAGAGAATCCTTTTTTTTATTTTTCATTAGGGAAAAGAATAAGTACAAGAACCGGCTTTTTTTTTTTTTTTTTTTTTTTTGCATTTTGCACTTAATGAGAGAGAGAGAGAAGGAGAGAGAGAGAGAGAGAGAGAGAGAGAGAGAGAGAGAGAGAGAGAAGAGAGAGAGAGAGAGAGAGAGAGAGAGAGAGTGTGTGTGTGTGTGTGTGTGTGTGTGTGTGTGTGTGTGTGTGTGTGTGTGTGTGTGTGTGTGTGTGTGTGTGTGTGTGTGTGTGTGTGTGTGTGTGTGTGAAGAGAGAGAGAGAGAGAGAGAGAGAGAGAGAGAGAGAGAGAGAGAGAGATTTCATCAGCGAAAAGAATAGCGCGCAAGTAAGCGCAAGTACAGCCTTTTTCTACATCTAGCACTTAATTAGAGAGAGAGAGAGAGAGAGGCAGGCAGACAGACAGACAGACAGACAATGAAAGAGCTTCAACTTTGGGGGACGCCTCCTCATACCTTAGGTTTCATTTAGGGGAAGCAGACAGCGATGTTGCAATATGTTCCCCCCGCGGAGTGTTCATTGGGAGATTTAATTACCCCCCTTTTAAATGTTATCAGCCTCATTCTTCGCCTGCTGGGAGTTGCTGTCCTTGATCTCATTCTGAGAACACTTGCAATCGTGCGACAGCGTTATGAGCTGAATGGTCTGTCCAGCCCCGCAGATGAAAACAAATGATGGCGGCTGTAGTAAAGAATAATTAAGAGATGGGGGGAGGGGGAAGACAGAGAGACAGACAGACAGACAGACAGACAGACAGACAGAGAGAGAGAGAGAGAGAGATCGCACGCAATATGCGTAGTAAGGTTGATGAAGAGAGAGAGAGAGAGAGAGAGAGAGAGAGAGAGAGAGAGAGAGAGAGAGATGAGAGAGAGAGAGAGAGAGAGAGAGAGATCAGTAGGGCTGATGGAGAGGGAGACAGACAGACAGACAGACAGACAGAGACTGACCGACCGACAGATTGATCGATAAGAAGTCGGGCGGTTATAAAGGGGAGAAAGACTATGAAGTAAAGAGGGTTAAACACACCCGCCCGCCTGAAAACACGGATTACAATGAAGGAAAAAAACAAATGACCCAGAATGATAGAATGATTTATGAAATTTGGTGTAGAGTGGGGTCAAAAGAATTTGAAACATTCATCAGATTTTTTTTTTAATACATCTAAACTGAGAATGATCAGTACATTTTTGGGTGCAGCGGAGTCAGATCTGAGGCATTCATCATTACTTACAAAACCAGATTTGAATTTGTCTAAATGTGGTTAATTTTCTTAGTTCTTGAAGGATGTAATTCCATAGCCAACCTCAGGTATACGCCAGTCTAGATTTGTACATGATTCCATAGCCAATCTCAGGAATACGCCAGTCTAGATTGTACATGATTCCATAGCCAATCTCAGGAATTCGCCAGACTAGATTTGTACATGATTCCATAGCAATCTCAGGAATTCGCCAGACTAGATTTGTACATGATTCCATAGCCAATCTGAGGAATACACCAGACTAGATTTGTATAACATAAGTGTTGCAAAGGGGAGGTTTGTTTTATGTGTGAATGTTGGTAGTCGTTCCAAGTGAACATATTTGTTAGATGAAATGGTACATTTCCGTGGGGATGTCTACTGCATAAGGGGTCTTTTATTTCATGGAAGCTTGGCTTTAAGTGGAAGGATGCCTGCTCGGTTGTAGTCCGAATCTACCAGTGAAGATGACTTACCTAACGGTACTTTGTCAGCTCTTTTGTGTATACTAACCAGTGGTCGAGAGAGAGGGAGAGTAGAAATTGACTACGGTTTTGACATTTCTGTCTTGTAGTTATCATCATACATTTAATGTTCTGGGGATGGAGAGCCATGTGATTAAACTGTGTCCATTTAAAGCAAAAGATTAATGTTTTCTTGGATGTCATAGTAAACCTGTTTGGCGTCAGAATTACTCGTATCTAAAGTAGAATATCAGCGAATATTTCGAATTTTATTTTCAAGTATAATGGCAGATCACTGATATAAATAAGTAACAGAGGACCTGATACTGATCCTTGTGGGACTCCAAATATGTGGGGAAGAACATTAATATAAAACAAATAACAGAGGACCTGATACTTATCCTTGTGGGACTCCAAATATGTTGGGAAGAACATTAAATTGAAATGCGTTTACCGATGCAATTTGTTGTCTGTTGGAAAGAAAAAAAACAACATTAGTTTCACTGCTTTTTAAAAGATAGCTTATAAATTCTTGATTTTCTGAGCAAAAGACAGATAGAGAGACAGACTGAGAAAAAAAAACTCACACACACACTTACACACACACACACACACACACACACACACACACACACACACACACACACACACACACACACACACACACACACACGCACACATGCGCTCGTTTGCAGAAGGAAAGAAAGAAAGAAAGATATAAAGAATGAAGAAAGCAAAAGGTTTGGATGTTACATAGTTGAGATAAGATACTAAACGGTAAGGTCTGTTATATTGCGGAGATAAAAGATCGATTTACTACATGTGTCATAAACCGAACTGGTCTTCCGAAATGGGTAAAGTGACAAAACAGATGATTTCATCATTCATGCAAATACAAGTTTCGAGCTGAGATTGCTTATCATGGATTATCAGTAAGTGGCACAGAGATAACTATTCAAAAGATTTTATAAAGTCGAATCTGTGGCCTGAAAATCTAGGATTCGCTGGTTTCAGAACGAAAACAAAAACGTAGGTTGACTGCCATCATGTGAAAAAGCGGTTGGAAAAACTAAGCCGATGAATGCAGTTTTAATGCGTAATACACTCTACGGCCTATGATGGCATCAGTAAATCTGTCCCACACTAGAAGTCCTTTTTGTTGGGTTTTTTCCCCCGATGTTAGGAGAGTGTTTAAAGTGTTTCAAGTGGCAACTAAAACATCTTTAAATCGGAAGCTAAAAATTCACAGCCCAGTCAATTATGGTAAGGTGGGAACTGAAATTCAAATCATCTGCGATGTTAATTAGGGGGAAATTGAAATTGTCTGAGATGTTAATTACCTGCTACTTAGTTTTATGACCCTCTTCGCTATGTGCTTGGTGTGTGTGTGTGTGTGTGTGTGTGTGTGTGTGTGCGCGCGCGTGCGTGCGTGTGTGTGGGGGGAGTTATATATATCTCCTTTACGAATTTTCAGAGATGTATCATCACCCATTGTCCCCCCCCCCCCCCCCCCCCTCCCTCTACTTCAATAGAGTCCCTTCTCCCCACCCTCCTCCCCTCTCCCCGGCCGCCTCTCTGACCCTTTGACCTACATCCCCGTAGGTTCCCCACCCCACAAAGTCATTGGATCCCAGCAGCATTTATCAGCCATTACCCGGGTATCACGTGCACTGCCGAGTTTAAAAAAAAAAAAAAAAAAGAAAAGAAAGAAAGAGAAAGAATAAAGATAAGATGCTCTGACGTCATTACCTACGTCATTTCACCTATTTCGTGTCATGCCCGATTTGACTGACACGCCACGGGGAGTGTAATGAATGAACTAAAAACAACTCAGACACGTCTCTCTCTTTCGGTCTTTTGTCTCTGTCTCTGTCTCTCTGAAAAAAAAAATCATCAACAGATAAAGACGCAGTCGTCTACAGATAAAGGATTTATTAACTACATTTGTAACCACTCATCTTCTCTCCACTCTCCACTATGTATTTGTATTATGGCTCAAAGCCAGTACACACGAAAAATGTTCTGGGTATTCCTCCCCCCCCCCCCCCCTCCCGCCCCCCTCCCCCCTTCCACCCCTGGCACACCACCGCCATGACGTCTCAGCCTTTCCCCGTTTTCCTCCCTCCCTCGCCCTCTCTCTCTCTCTCTCTCTCTCTCTCTCTCTCTCTCTCTCTAGTAGTTATTAGTATTGTTCAACTATTTTCTGTGTGTACGCTTCTTTTTGACTCGCATTTCTATTGCTGGCAGAGTTTGGCAACAGTAAGTGGAAATTGCACATGCACTTCCTTGGCATAAGGGTTGTTTTAACTATTGTCAATAAAGTTTTTGTCATTGTCGTTGTCATTCTCTCTCTCTCTCTCTCTCTCTCTCTCTCTCTCTCTCTCTCTCTCTCTCTCTCTCTCTCTCTCTTCGTCGGTGTTTGAATGATACGGCAACTGTAAAAGGCCGTTTTTCGTACATGATTAGTGCATTTCACATCTTTTTAAAGCAAGTTCCAAGTTAGAATGGACAGTTGATGACGAAAGAGTGAGTTCATGTTCTTTTGAACCACGTTAATAGGAAGCACTACACACACACACGCACGCACGCACGCACGCACACACACACACACACACACCACACACCTCCTTCAGCGATGTGTTTGAACCCTCAGCTCCTTACACTTCGAGGGGGCCGGGCCATATCTAAGGCATGATTCCTAGATGTCTCTCTAGATGCTGTCATTTTTTTTTTTCTTGGCGCTGCTGGGCTTCTGGTTACAGAGTAATGACGTCACATATTAGTGACCATACCCAAGGTTTGAGCAGCACGTGCGCTAACGCGTAGGTCAGACATCTGCCAAGTCGTAAGCATGTGACCCTCTTCTTAAATACTCTCATCTTAGTCATTAATTCTTTTATCCACCGGCTTCAAATCATACGCTGTGTGGTTTCAAAACTTAGCGGTTGTAGTGTAGCATTTAAGGACTAGTCCGCATCGCAGTGACACCTCCTTGATGGAACTGAAATAGACTATAGAAGGATTTCATGTCCAGCAGGATATTTCACATTTCTAACTGGATGCTACGATTACAGGAGATTTCAAGCTATCTTAAATGACGCCGTGTATGGGTAATTTGTCGTAAACGGCGACGGGATGTTTCATGTGCTTTTAATGGCCACAGCACAATGCCAATTGGATACTGGGACAACTGGAGATCTTATGGCATTTGGAAAAATGGTTCCATAATGGTAATGAAAGATTTTGACCGTAAGAGGCTGGAATGGCTTTGTAATGGAAGTCGAGCAAAAGTGATAGGATGTATTGTCACTTGAAAGAAAATGGCACAAAGGTAAACTGGATGTGGGGGGGGTGTCGAGAGGGGAATTCCCAGTCCTTGGAGAGGACTTTCCCTACTAGTGATGGGATAGTATGACAACGACCTTTGGAGAGATTTGACACCCCAAGAAATCGTTTAGATCTTGGGTGATATCATGACAGGATTTCATGGCCTTCTAAAGGGCTTCCTATATTTAGTAAGGAGGAGGTATTATGACGACAAAAAAAGTATATCATGTCCCTTGAAAGAACGTTCTATATTTACTTTTGAGATGTTATGACGTCAGAAGGATTTCGTGTCCTTTTTAAACGACCTAGGATTTCACGTCCTTTCACAGGAATTTTTATCTTTCGTGACAGGATTTTATAACGACAGAAGTAATTTCATGTCCTTTTGAATGACGTTGCTTTGCAGTGACAAACTGTTATAACACCTGTAGCCAGTTCAGCTTTGACCATTCTCTCCATCCTCTTCATAAGCCAAATTAGGAATGTTGCTGTTTAGGAAAGCCATCGTACTATCAACAGCAGGATGTTTGGTACAGCTTGACGTTTATCATCATCATCATCATCATCATCATCATCATCATCATCATCATCATCATTAGTAGTAGTACTAGTAGTAGCAGAAGCAGCAGTAGTAGTAGCAGTAGCAGCAACAGTAGTAGTAGCAGTAATTGTAGTTGTAGCAGCAGCAGCAGCAGTGTCATTGCAAAATAAGTGGCATTGATGTCAATTACATATCTCCTCACGAACTGCTCAATGGTTTGACTTGGAATTTGCGAAATGGATAAAGTCCAGAAGATGCTCACCCTAATCGCTCGGGTTTATGGTCATTTGTAAGTGATTTTGATTTTTTTTTTTAATCCTTTTTTTCAGTCAAATATTTTCCACGGGCTTGTGATCTGTAATGTTCGTACATTTAAAGAGTGAGCGAGAATGACTGGCACAGCACAGAAGCGTACTCTCCATAGCACGCAATACAAGGTGAAGGCAGGCAAGTCACCCCATCCTAACACTGCCAGATTCCAATGCCGTTATCTCCCCGTTTTTCTGTCGATAAAAGGTAAATATTTAATATTATCCATCGGCCGAAATATGAAACACGACTCATTAACTGAGGGACACCAAACTTCACGTCAAAAGATCGACGTGACAAAAGCATTCCAAGGGACGTAATGCTCATGAGCAGACAGCTGCCTCTCTCTCCCTCTCTCTCTCTCTCTCTCTCTCTCTCTCTGTGGTAGTCATCCGTTCTACCACCATGTGGGCTTCTGAGCCCCTCCCCCCTCCCCTCCCCTCCCCCTTCCCCCGCTCCCCTTTATTTAGTGAGAGAAAAACCATTTTCAAACTTTTTCATTTCATTTTACCATTTTCATTCAATAAGCACACAATTGACATTCAACATTCAGTTCATGCAACCTCTGCAATTGCAAAGTTATCATTTCGCGCTGTCAGCAGAAAGAATCACGTGCACCACACTTACTCTATCGTGAAGACAGCTGCTTGAGTCCTTGATCTCACATCTCTCGGTTTTGGTTTTGTTTTTTTTTTTTTTTTTTTTTTGGGGGGGGGGGTGGTTTTTTTTTTTTTGTTTGTGTTTGTTTGTTTGTTGTTTTTTATTTGTGTTTGTTTTGTGTGTGAGGGTTTTTTTTATGTTTTTGTTTTTTTGCGTGTTTCTTTGTTTGTTTATATTGCTTTAAGATCTGATACAATTCCTATCGTGAAGACACAGTTTCCAGTTTCGATATCTCGTTTCCCGTCCAGAGCTCAAGTTTTCATATTTATTAGAAGCAGCAGCAACAACAGCAGCAGCAGCAGCAGCAACAGCAGCAGTAGTAGTAGGAGGGAGGAGGAGGAGGAGGAGGCTGAGCAGGTCTAGCGGTGTTGGTAGCTTGTAGAAGTAGTAGTAGTAGTAGTGGTGGTGGTGGTGGTGGTGATGGTGGTAGTAGAAGTAGTAGGAGGAGGAGGAGGAGGAGGAAGAGGCTGAGCAGGAGGACTACCAGTGGCGGTAGCTTATAGTAGTAGTAGAAGTAGTAGTAGTAGCAGCAGCAGCAGCAGTAGTAGTAGTAGCAGTAGCAGCAGTAGCAGTATGGTAGTAGTAGTAGCTGTAGTACCCATAGCAAATGCAGAGCGGCAGCAGTAATAGTCATAGTCGTAACAGCAGCAGTAGCAGTTGAAGCAGCAACAGTAGTAGTAGTAGTAGTAGTAGTAGTAGTAGTAGTAGTAGTAGTAGTAATAGTAGTAGTAGTAGTTGTTGTTGTTGTTGTTTTTGTTGTTGTGGAAGGAGGAGGAGTAGGGAGGGGGGACTAGCGGTGGCTGTAGCTAGCAGCTACTGGTAGCAGTAGTAGTAGTAGATGTAACAGGAGCAGCAGGAGCAACAGCAATAGTAGTAGTAGTAACAATAGCAGCAGCAACCAGCCGCCGTGGCGAAGTGGTTAGCCTCGCGGACTCCCGGCTGGGAGGTCGTGGGTTCGAATCCCATCAGAGTCATGTGGGTTTTTTCTGCCCCGACCGGCTCCTACCCAGAGTTGAGTTTGCTGCGGACTCAGTTGGGAAGACTGGGACCACACAGTCGAGTTTCATCCACTTAACGCGTTTCTGAGAGTGTTGCTCAAATTTCCTGACCACCACTGCAGGTGCCTGTATCTCTCAAGCCTGGTTGACGCCGGGATATATTATGAAAGGAAGCGTAGAGTACAGCCCTGTCATGTAGTCTCAGACCAAAATGGGAAATCCGTAGCATCATCTTAATCATCCTCATTCTCATCGATCAACATTTTAAAAAATGTCTCAAATTCTGTGGCCCCTCATCCGCTGCTCTCATGGTGACCTCAGTTTCGATGTCCTCTCCACGTCTGTGGCCTTGGTTTGGTTCCGCTCGGGGTCACCGGTATCGGCGAGTCCATGGGGGCTGTCGTTGGACGGACTTGGTGGCGCCCTCCGGAGGGAGAGCTCACTCACGCCGGCTCCGCGACTAAGCAATTATTGTCGTCAGAAGGGGGCTTAGTAGGTGGTGTCCTGCGTATGTTAGATCAGAACAGGCGCCACTGAACACCACCGAAGTGACTCGGCAGCAGTGCAGTGTCTCCTCCGGTGGGTTGTCTCTTGACGACTTGACATTGACTGCTCCCTGTGGACTGCCGGTGCCGGGGGCTGCGGCGGGGCCGACCGGGCTGTGGCTGTGGATGGGGTGTCGGAATGAGCGGCGTGTGTGCACTGCCTCTGAGGTGGCGCAGAGGTTGGGTCAGCAAAAAAAAAAAAAAAAAAAAAAAAAACAATAGCAGCAGCAGCAGCAGCAGCTGCTTCAGCTTCAGCAGCGGCTGCTTCGCTGTTGTTGTGGTTGCTATTATTCAGTTGCTATTACAACACTCATGCTATACGACATTGACATTGACGCCTATGACGCCTATTACTCAGTTATACTCCTGCCACTGCTACCGCTAACAGTATGCACGCACGCAAGCACGCACGTACGCACGCACGAACACACACGCACACGCACGCACGCACGCACGCACGCACGCACGCACGCACGCACGCACACACACACACACACACACACACACACACACACACACACACGTTAGGTAACACCATCATACAATAATCTTCGAGCGTGTGTGTGTGTGTGTGTGTGTGTGTGTGTGTGTGTGTGTGTGTGTGTGTGTGTGTGTCTGTCTGTCTGTCTGTCTGTCTGTCTGTCTGTCTGTCTGTCTGTCTGTCTTCTGTCTCTGTCTGTGTCTGTGTGCATGTATGAGTGTGTGCGTGCCTGCATGCCTGCGTACGTGAGTGCGTGCGCACGCGCGCGCGCGCACGCGTGTGTGTGTGTGTGTGTGTGTGTGTGTGTGTGTGTGTGTGTGTGTGTGTGTGTGTGTGTGTGTGTGTGCACTCGCGCGCGCGTGCGTGCGTGCCTCTGTGTGTGTGTGTGTGTGTGTGTGTGTGTGTGTGTGTGTGTGTGTGTGTGTGTGTGTGTGTGTGTGCACTCGCGCGCGCGTGCGTGCGTGCCTCTGTGTGTGTGTGTGTGTGTGTGTCTGTCTGTCTGTCTGTCTGTCTGTCTGTCTGTCTGTGTGTCTGAGTGTATATCTCTGTGTGTCTCTGTGCGTGTGTGTGGGTGTGTGTGGGTGTGTGTGGTGGGGGGGGGGGGGGGGGGTTGTTTGTATGTGTATGTGCTTGCATTTGGATCTCCTAGTGCTTTTGCTTCCACTTTTCAACCAGCAGTTAAGTGGCGGGTGCAGCAGACCTCGAAACACACGCGCACACCCCACCCTGTGTTTTTCTTGTGGCGTAAAAGGGCATTCCTGTGACCGACTTCCTCTGGACCTTCTTCTTCTTCTTCTTCTTCTTCTTCTTCTTCTTCTTCTTCTCTTCTTTTTCATATTCTTCGTCCTCTTCTTCTTCTTCTTCTTTCTTCTTCTTTTTTTTCTTCGTCCTCTCTTCTTCTTCGTCTTCTTCTTCTTCTTCTTCTTCTGTTCTCTTCTTCTTCTTCTTCTTCTTCTTCTCTTCTTCTTCTTCTTCTCTTCTTCTTCTTCTCTTCTTCTTCTTCTTCTTTCTTCTTCTTCTTCTTCTTCTTCTTCTTCTTCTTCTTCTCTTGTCTCTTGTCGGTGGTTCCATCCGCCTTCTGAGGTGTTTTGTTGACTGCCTGCCATCTGATAGGCCCAGGTCGTTTAGTGGGCTGCGGACCGATTACCCTGCATGCAACCTGTCTGGTGTCTGGCAGAGAGAGAGAGGCCTGGTTCCAGAGCAGATCAAGATGGGGGAAGAATGAGGATACTGATATGTGTGTGTGTATGTAAACACACACACACACACACACACACACACACACACACACACACACACACACACATGTATAGATAGATAGATAGATAGATAGATAGATAGATAGATAGATAGATAGATAGATAGATAGATAGATGTAGACAGACAGAGAGAGAGAGAGAGAGAGACAGAGACAGAGACAGACAGACAGACAGACAGACAGACAGACAGACAGACAGAAGTTGAAAATAATGCTCTTTTGATGTCCTGGGCTCTGCACTATGTGAAATAGACTGTAGCAAACAACGGATACAGAAAAAACACAACAGTTAAAACAACAGTCTTCCCATGTCTTCAGATTTCAGTAGATTTCAGACAATGTTTTTGCCAGTTTGACAGCTGCTCTCTCTCTCTCTCTCTCTCTCTCTCTCTCTCGCTCTCTTAACTCACTTAACAACACACACACACACACACACACACACACACACACACACACACACACGCACGCACGCACGCACGCACGAACACACAACAAACACACCACACACACACACACACACACACACACACACACACAACCACAACCAGGGACGCGTAGGACATGATCGCGCAATGTAGTCACATATATGTGCACATCATTTATTCGTGATCTCTCTCTATCTCTTCCCTCTCTCTCTCTCTCTCTCTCTCTCTCTTCTCTCTCTCGCTCTCTCTCTCTTTCCTCTCTCTCACACACCCCACAACCAAACACAACAACACACACCACACACACAAACACCCCACAAACCATACACACACCCCCACACCACACACACACAAACACACACACACACACACACACCCCAACACACACCACACACCACACACCACAACCACACACTACACACACACCCCACCACTCAAAATAGGCATGCATGTATGCATGTATGTATACATGTATGTATGCATGTATGTATACATGTATGTATATATACGTATGTATGAATGCATACATATCTGTATGTGTGTATGAATGTATGTATGTATGTACGTACACACGTATGGACGTTTGTATGTATGCATCTATCTATCCATCTATCTACCCTTTTCCTTCTTGCTGAATCTGCTTAGCGTCGAGGGCAGTGTTGTGCTTCACGATCTCCGCAGAGCCTCTCTATCCCCTTTCGTCTCTGTTTCTGAGGCACGTTTCACCTGTTGCTCCCGATTCCTCTTTCTCTTCCGGACGCTCTTCATCTCTTGCTGGCTTCTGGATTTTTAGAACAGGTGTCTTTTTCTG
>JADBJO010003066.1:117500-130000 GCA_016801955.1 Conus betulinus
CACAGCTAGCATGAGTGAGCGTCCCCGCTCTGGAGAACGCCACCGCGTCCGTCCGACGACGGTCCCCATGAACATGATGATCTCGGCATCTCCACACAAACTCATCAAAGGGATCGGCGCGGAAAGGAAATCATTAGGAAATCATTACAGTCCGAGGTCATCATGAAAGCGCAGCATGAAGGGACACAGAATTTGAGACTTTTTTTTGTACTCCCAGTTCTTATAGAACAGGGAGTACTTTACAATGGGAACGAAGAAATGCTGTCTGTGTGTCTGTCTGTGTGTCTGTGGTCAAAATGTGTTCCACTCACTCCAGACAAAACTGCTAGGCCGATCTTTCTGAAAATGTGTAGGTATGTTCATTATGGGTCACGGATGATGTCCGAATGTTTTATTTTATCAGAACAGCCGTTACTAACGGCTATAAATGATAATTTTGTGATGTACAGTTTAACCAATAACGGTTTATAAACTAATGTGGAACCAAACTTTGTAAGCTCCTCGGTAGTATGGTGGTTAGTATCCCCGCCTGTCATGCGGGAGACCGGGGTTCACTTTCCCCGCCAGGGAGAGTAGGGTTTTTTTTTTTTTTCTTTTTGCTTACACACAAAATTTCTACCGCCAAAAGGGGAGAAGGTGCTGATCTATATACATATATTTGTTCTTTTTGTTGTACTACTGTACTGTGGGTATGTTTATATGCTTTGCATCTTGTTTTTTCTTCTTTTGCCGATCAGTGAGGGTAAGGATAATGACCATAATACTATGGAGTTCCATTCCAGTCTAGGACTTCACGATAGGGCTTAACTCTTCGCTTACGTTTAGAAAATATCCCGGCGTCAACCAGGCCCGAGAGATGAAGACACCTGCAGTGTTCGTTCGGAAATTTTGAGCAACATTCTCAGCGATGCATTCATTCAGTGGGTGAACCTTGACTGTGTGATCCCAGTCTTCTTCTTCCCCTTTGAGTCCATACAAAACTCAACCCTGGGTAGGAGCCGATCGGGGGCAGAACAATTCCACAAATGAATGGGTCTGATGGGAATCGTACCCTAGAACCTCCCAACCGATTAGCGATTCTAATAACAAAAACGCCACGGAACCCTCTGACGTTAACTAACATTAACGATTTAAACTGATTCATTCCTTAAATGTCAGTGCAGATCTGCAGTTGCAGATGCGAATCAAAAGGCAGATCCGGGATCTGTCCTATTTGGGCAGATGTCTGCGTTCTCCCTGACGTCATCCTTGTTGTTGCTGTCATGTTGATTCTTTCTTTCTTTCTCTTTTTCTGTCAGTAGATAAACAAAGGACCAACAACCTTCCCGGCGCGCGCGCCCTGCGTTTGTACACAGATGCAGAAAGTTAGTCGACCCGGTTACAGCAGAATGCCCAAAATAGCACGGTGAGCACGTGCGCGTATCGCATCACAAGACCTTGTTTGTCAGGCGTGCAAGGGCGCAGCAGACGAAGGGTTGAACGTTCGCTTAATAGCCGGGGCCGGACCTGGGTTGTCCTGTTTCTTTCTGCCTGGGTGCGCGGCTCCCTCCCAGCTGCTGTGACGTCTGAATGTTCTCTTCTTCTTTTTGCTTGTCTCTTAAAATTTTTTTCTTTGTTTATTTTTTTTGTTTGTTTGTTTGTTTGTTTTGGTCAGGTTTGAGTTTTGTGGATACCATGTTACTGAAGAAAAGAGAGGAAAAAAAAATCGAGTGCTGTGTGTGTGTGTGTGTGTTGGCTCAATCTATAAAGTAAGTTTGACGACTGGTTAAGAAAAATTACTTTTGGTAGACCTAAATAGTTCAAGTTGCAAAGTGAGACGACAGCAGGCAGAAATCTGAAGGAATCTTAAATAAATGTTAGCGAACCGGAAAAAAAAAAAAAAGGTGGACAAACGAATCACAAGACAAAACACGGCACGTTTCGACCTCTTTGGTCTTCTTCACGCAAGATGCAAAAAACAATCAGCACAACGAAATGAACGAGCAATCACTTATCTTCAATCACTTCAGCGCAAGATAGGTGTTGAATGAAAAAAAATCAACACCTATCTTGCGCTGAAGTGATTGAAGATTGTTACTAAAAGGGTTTTTTTTTGTTTGTTTGTTTGTTTGTTTTGTTTTGTTTTATTTTGTTTTGTTTTTTTCCATTAGTGTCGTCGTGGAATATTCCAGCTGTTCTGATTTTGCTTACATGAACAATTTTTAGCGACAGAATGGTTCCAAGTAAGTTTTGAATTCTTCCCGTGAACAGATCTGTTCCGAAAAAAAAAAAAAAATCAGCGGAGGATGATACCTGTCGTTCCACTGCAAGTAGAGTTACTTTTTCTCAGTCTATCGGTTAAGTAAATAGCCTAGATCCAGAGAGCCAAATAATTATTTTCATTTGAAAAGTGGTCTGTTTACAGTGGAAAGCCATGCGTCATCTTCCCCAGATTGTTTTCCAGAACAGATCTATGTTGCTCTATCGGTCAGCTTAACACTTCAATCAAAGAGGGGGGGGGGGGGGGGGGGGGGGGGGGGGGGGGGGGGGGGGGGGGGGGGGGGGGGGGGGGGGGGAGGGGGGGGAGCCAAAACTGGGGGTATAAAACTGTGCGGCTGTAATGCAGACACTGCTACAAATACATATACTCCGTATTTCATTTCATTTATCGTTATTATCATCTTCGACCGCGTCAGATCTGCATGTCTGGTGTGGTGATATGACGATGCGTTTCTTAATTAAATTACGCATGAACACACTGCGTAATGACCTTGACACATAAACTGAGAACAGGTAACTCTATCTGCAATGGAAAAGCCGGAGTGATTTGTTTTTCCCCTACTCTCTCTTGAACCAGGGTAGGTGGTCTGTTCTGGAAAGCCCCATTCCCAAGCCACCAACGTTTCCCCGAGTTTGCCGGAGCATTGTCAGCACATTCCACAAATTTTGCGAAATTCGCAAAAAAAAAAAATCGTCCGGTGATCCGGCTGCCGTGGTACAGAAGTCAACCTAGCGGGCTGAAAAGGTTTGGGGGTTCAATTCCCATCAGGGACATTCTCTCTGGTGGGATTTTTGTTTTTTTTTTTTTTTTTTGTTTGTTTGTTTGTTTGTTGCTCTGGTCAGCTTCTGACAAAGGGGATGATTAGACCCCCCCCCCCCCCCCCCCCCCCCCCCCCCCCCCCCCCCCCCCCCCCCCCCCCCCCCCCCCCCCCCCCCCCCCCCCCCCCCCCCCCCCCCCCCCCCCCCCCCCCCCCCCCCCCCCCCCCCCCCATGGATGTGTCTCTAAGAATCTTGCTCGTACAGCTTCTTCTGCAGGTGCCTGTGTATCTCTGGGGCCCGTTCAGGCACAGAAAAAGACGCAGTGGAAAAAAAAAAAAAGAAGAAGAAAAAAGAAAGAAAGAAAGTCGAAAGCACTTGGGTAAGCGCAAACATCCAATACCTTCCACACCACCACCCCATCCCCCCCGCCCAACACCCCACCCCCCCACACTCCAGGTCCTCACACACACACACACACACACACACACACACTTTTTTCCCCTCTCTTTTGTTTTCATTTTTTTCTTTCTGTTATTGTTTTTTTTTTGTTTGTTTGTTTGTTGGGGAGGGGGGGGGGGTGTTGTTTGGGTTTTTTTTTTTTTTTTTTTTTTTTTTTTTTTTTTTTTTTTTTTTGATGACGTTGTTTTGTTTTTTCAGAAATAACAAAATACTGGTAGAGAAAACAATAACAGCAGTTCTCAAGCAAATAAAAAGGTGTTTCTGAGCGCGAATACAATTTTCATTTATAAAGGTGCTCGCAAAAAAAAAAGTAAAAAAAAAAAAACAGAAAAAAGGAAAAGAAAAAGAAGAAAAAACGAAAAAACGAAAAAAGCTCGCAGGGAGTGTGTTCCAGTTTGTGCCAACAGTTTTTATTTGGGGGTGTACTGACGCCTATACAGCCTATAATTATGTCCCTTCACGATGTCTGTTCTGTAATCATATAGGAGAACACTTTTGATGACAATTCATTTCATTTGGTTTGCTGGGTTTTGTTTGTTTGTTTATTTTGTGTAAGGGGGAAGAGGGAGTGTCTGTCTGTCTGTCTGTGTGCGTGCGTGTGTGTGTGGTGTGTGTGTGTGTGTGTGTGTGTGTGTGTGTGTGTCTGTCTGTGTGGTCATTGTTGTTGTTTTTGTTTGTTATATTTCATTTTTATTTCATTTTGTTGTATTTCTTTTCCTATTGCGCGGGTAATGCCAGGTTTTTCCAATCCAAATTTGCTGTGATGCCCCCCCCCCCCCCCCCCCCCCCCCCCCCCCCACCCCCCCCCCCCCCCCCCCCCCCCCCCCCCCCCCACCCCCCCCCCCCCCCCCCCCCCCCCCCCCCCTTTTTTTTTTTTTTTTTTTTTTTTTCTACTACTTACCGAAAATAAACTTAACTGGCATTGGTTTTCTAAGAGTAATACCCCCACCCCCATCCCTCTCCTTCTTTTTCCCACCCCTTCCATTCATTCCAACACTTCTTTCTTTTTTTGCCCCCCACCCCCACTTCCACTTTTTTAATGTCCTTTCCAGTACGCGACGGAGGTAGGGTGGGGGATGGTGATGTACGGTTATCACACGGAATAAATACAGCGACCGTCAAAACCCACATTTCATCTTGTTTAGTTGCTTGTGTTTGTTTTTTGCTTGTTTACGTTTAATCATGTATTTTAGTTTGTTTTGTTTTGTTGTTGTTGTTTTTTGGGGGGGTGTTTTTTTTTTTTTGTGTGTTTTTTTTTTCTCTTTTTATTAGCAGTAGAAGACTGTTAAAAAAAAAAAAAAAAAGGGTGCAGTTTAATTAGCTTCATTGAAAAAAATCCTTAGACAGGCTGAAACACTTGAGAACCGTTACGCTTAGGATGTGAGAAGACAGCACGTGCTCCACGTTTCTCGCCCGCTGTCTCTCTCTCTCTCTCTCTCTCTCTCTCTCTCTCTCTCTCTGGCGTGAACCGACATCAAACCGTTGCAAGCCGATCTTAGATCGCCGTGTTATACTTATCAATAGTAACGAGCTGTACAAGTGTCCTGACCTTAGACTTGGAAGGTATGTGTGTGAGGTACCATGCCTTCAGTACCCGCGCGTTTTTAGACCGTCATGTGTTTGTTGTCTGGACGTTTTTCGAACCATATATGTTGAAGAAAGCAATTTAAATCGGCCTTGAGAACTGCTGCTACGCTGAAGAAAGCCAATGAAAAATCAGCCGTTGAGAATCGCCATACTGAAGAAAGCAATTGAAAAAACGGCCTTGAGAATCGCTATGCTGAAGAAAGCAATTCCAAAATCGGCCTTGAGAACTGCTATGCTGAAGAAAGCCAATGAAAACTCAGCCTTCGAGAATCGCCATGCTTAAAGAAAGCCAATGTAAAATCAGCGTTGAGAATCGCCATGCTGAAGAAGAAGCCAAAAAAAAACTCAAAAAAAAAAAAAAACAGCGTTGAAGAATTGCCTATGCTAAAAAAAGCCAATGAAAACTCAGCGTTGAGAATTGCTATGCTGAAAGAAAGCCAATCAGAACTCAGCGTTGAGACTCGCCATGCTGAAGCCAATGAAAACTCAGCGCTGACAAATTGCTCTGCTGAAGAAAGCCAATGAAAACTCAGCGTTGAAAACTGAAAACTCAGCGTTGACAATTGTGCTGAAGAAAAACCAATGAAAACTCAGCGTTGAGACTCGCCATGCTGTCACACGATGCAGAGCAGACGGTGTTAGTCTATGATTTTACTAGGTCTGCTCCTCACTCTCATGTTTTACTCCTGCTCCTGCAATGCGGCAATGTGGGGCAGAACCCCAGACCAAGGGGCGGACAACCTCCGACAGTCCAGACTGGCCAGTAGCAGTGGACATCGGACCAGCTTGGACAGAGGCAGTGGACGGGACAGCGGGCAGACAACTCCCCCGTCTCGTCCTCCTTCACAGCAGGCTCCCTGGGCAGACGTCAGGGCGAAGCTGGACTCCATGACGGCAACAATGACCTCAAAGTTTGCTGATGTGGTAAAGGGGATTCAGAGAACTGGCTGTGCCGTATGCTACATTGAAACACAAGTAAACAAGATCTTTTGCAGGAAGTGGGGGTACTCGGGAAAACAGAATCGAGAATTGCCACAGAAAAACGCTGATCTAAAGCTTATTCTTTTTTCCAAAATGTGAAAAAAGAATTCTCTCTCTCTCTCTCCCTCTCTCTCTCTCTCTATTCTCTCTCTCCTCGCTCTCTCTCCTCTCTCTCTCTCTCTCTCTCTCTCTCTCTCTCTCTCCCCTCTCTCTCTCCTCTCTCCCTCTCTCTCTCTGTGTGGTGTGTGTGTGTGTGTGTGTGTGTGTGTGTGTGTGTGTGTGTGTGTGTGTGTGTGCGTGCGAACCAATGTCAATACAACCTTGAGTTAATCTGACAATAAATTGAGTCCAGTCAGTGTATGCGAGCATGGTGTGTATGTGTGTGTGTGTGTGTGTGTGTGTGTGTGTGTGTGTGTGTGTGCGTGCGTGCGTACGTGCGTGTGTGCGTGTAGGATTACATGGTGATTATGTGTGTGTGTGAAAGAGAGAGAGAGAGAGAGACGGGGGGACAGGAAGGGGAGGGGCGAATACAAATACATCCGGGCAATACCTTGCCAATGACACCTAACTGTATGCACAAAATCGGTGGCACCATTAAAACAACTTAAATGTTTTCGCAATCATTTTGTTTTTCTTCATTTGGGGTTACATTCAACATCGGGAAGGGTTTTTTCCAGAAAGTATTTTCTAATGTAGCGTCTGTTGGGTTTTGCGAAAGTTGTTCCTGCGTAGAACACTTGGTTTGCCGGTGTTGTTGTCTCTGACGTTCAGCCAACATCTTTTATTTGTTTAAGCGTACACGTACAAATAAAAAATGAAAACCGTTATAGTATTTTCATTTAGAGTATACAGTGCTAGCATGTATGTATATCGTACTAGCGTGTACACAGACTCACGCACGCACCACGCACACACACACACACACACACACACACACACACACACACACACACACACACACACACACAAACACGTGCGCGCTACTGTTGCGCGCACACTGTTCACACACACACACACACACACACACGCATGCACGCACGCACGCACGCGCGCGCGCGCGCGCGCACACACACACGCCGCACACACACACACACACACACACACACACACACACACACACACACACACACACACACTCACACACACAGACCACTACATAACAGTAACACCACCACCCCACCTGTGTTGGCAACACTCATCCGTGAGGTGCGATCTACGGAAATTCTCATAAAAAAGTGACAGTCTAAGGTAAATAAGAACACGCACACAAAAAGGGAAAAAGCATGCAGTGAAATAAACAAACAGAAACAGAACAGAGATAAGGCTGAAGACAAACACCCGTAAATGAAAAAGACACAACCACAAAACGGAACAAGAATAGGAGCGCGAAGTAATGAACAGACAAATGAATAAATAAACAAAGAAAAAATAAAAGTAATAAAGCGTACTTGAAAAAGGAAACGAGCAAATAAATAAATGAATAAAGAAAGAAAGAGGTAAATAAACCAAAGATCCAGACAGCAAATTCTTTCGGCTGCTTTTTTCTTCCCGTAAAACATCTTCTTGATAATCACAAAAGTGGTTTTAATTGAAAGGAACAGGCAGATCAGTAAACATACCATATAACTTTTTTTTAAAGCTGAGTTTATTCATTGATTTATTGGTCGATTCTTTGATTGGTTTGTATACGTCGGCTAATCGGCTGGATTCATTTGTTTACGTGTTTAATTGATTGTTGTTAGTTACTAACTTCTTCATGCACCAACTGTGCTTCTTGCACAGTGCTAACTCGCAGCTTAGCACATGTGTGTAGTTTACATGGTTTAGTTCTGGAAGCAGTGACACTTTGATGAAACTGAAACTAAAAGCGCGAAAAAAAAGAATTGTCCTAGAGCGCTTATTTCAATGTAGAAAAGAACGAATTTTACGTTGTGAAGCCTGTGTCGCCTAAATGTCAACCCACCGTGGCCAGTTAGGTGATATCTCTTCCTTGTTTTGGTTACTTTGCACAAGAGAACGCTACGCAGTTTGTTACTACAATACACAACAACGAAGGGTAGCAGTCAGTATGAATCCAACTTACTTGCAAGGTGAGGCGACTGCAGGCGGGAAGAAAGGTAAAAGATACACCCGAAGGTGCGTTTAGGACCCAGAGAAATCCTGTCCTCAACTGCCGAACAAACCAGCTGGGAGCAATCCTGCACCACCCTTGGAAGCCTGCGCTGTGTTCACACAGGGTGCAGGCACTCGCAGGGCATTCCCCCCCCCCCCCCCCCCCCCCCCCCCCCCCCCCCCCCCCCCCCCCCCCCCCCTGCTTCTTCCATCCATTCACCATGAAGTTCCCCCGGCCTGTTGGCCACAGTGGCAGACATTCACCGTGTCCAGAGCACGGCATGACAGAGGCTTAGCCCATCCCTGTCCTTTCGACGCCTTCAACTCTCCCTGAACTGAGTCAGGAACCCGTCTACTTATGGGTGAGCAGAGCAGAGGGTTTTCAAGCCGTGAACTCCAGCTCCGCCAGTGGGTTCGAACTCTCGATCCGTAGGCAAGCTCTTGCTATTTTATGACAGGGTCCTCCTCCACCACTGCCCGCTTTTCATCTGTTTAAAAACTATAATCGAATCTTTGGTATTCATACTCGTTTGAATACTGAATCGTTCTCTTTTATTCTTTTGAAGAAAACTTGAAGGCGTGTAACAGCAAGAGTTAAAAACTAGAACACGGACTGTGATGGGTAAGAGGAGATAATCTGTCCCAAAACTGAACAAGAGAAGAGGAGGAGGAGGAGGAGGAGGAGGAAGAGGAAGGAGGAGGAGGAGAAGGAGCAAATGATAATAACAGCATTCCACAATCACAACAAGAACAACAGAAACAAAATGGACACGAGCCCAAAAAAAAAAGTCAGATGACAGTAAAAGTGAAAACAAAATACTGGCATTGATTTCTTGAAGCCAGACCGAAATCGTAAGTATTCACGGTTTTTAACAAACAAGGCGCCATTTCCACTTTATGCATTTACAGAGGTAACAATTTGAAGAAAGCAACAAGCTATGCAGCTGGAAAGGTCAGACTAAAAAAGCAACGGAATAAAGAAGGCATAGAGGTTTATCTAAAAAAAAAAAAAAAAAGTTTTAAAAAAAAGTGAACAAGGGAAGGAAAATTGAAGAGGAGGGAATAAAAGATGAGCAACAACATGAAAAAGAGGGGGAGTAAGAATAGAAGAATAAGAAAAGATTAAGAAAAAGAAGAGAAAACAGCAAATAACAATAATGACAGAAACAACTACGAAATTGACAGAAAATCTCCACAATGCAAAGATATCAAATTAAAGTAATCAAAGTAACGTTAAAGGTAATGATTTTGAAAAAAAAAAAAAATAATATAATAATAATAAAAGCTTGCAAATGTGAATCCGATCGTTCAAGACCGCATTGTGAATTTACTGACCTCCTTATGAACAAACAACAACACATGCTCTTTTAATTCTGTTAATTAAACGAATTTGGCTTCTCAGTTAATTAACGCGGAATTAGATCGCCGTTGTGTGAGGGAAATGTGCTTGCTTTGGAGTCTGGTCTTGATTTCGATGGCTTCTTAACTTTTCTTTTTGTGAGAAAGGGCTCTGTAGATAAGATCTTGGTTTCTTGGAGGCTGAAACTGTGACACAAATCAAGACCAGACGCCCCAGCCTAAACAGCGATCAAGGCTTTGAACTTCCCCCCATCTACAATCAGATCCTGACAACCGTTTCACCCCACACAACAGTCGCCCCACCAGGCCTCGCTGCCACAACAGCCACAGTGAGCTGAAGAAGACGGGGCGACCCTGTCGATATATTCTCAAAGTAAAGTTTTTGATTCTGAGTCTAACTACTTTTCTAATGTCGAATCCAGAATCCAGAAATCTATATTCTTAAATATTTGGTGTCGATCGGTTGAGAACTGTGGCCGTGCATAAGGAACACACACACACACACACACACACACACACACACACACACACACACACACACATACAGATTTCGAAAATACATAAGATGCATGGGTGGTAGCGAGGTGCGCGCAGAGAGTGGTGGATTGTGAGTGGGATTCATTCTGGTTGTATATCAGAATAACTCCCCTGGAGTCAAACTGAAACACAGAGCGAGTTAGGGTGTTTTTTTTGTTTGTTTGTTTGTTTGTTGTTTGTTTTTTTTGTTTTGTTTTTTTTGTTTGTTTGTTTGTTCGTTTTTTTTTTAAGTCCTAGGAAGTTAAATCTACATAAGAACAGTTTAACTCCCAGGAAGTTAAACCATTCGGGGAGTTAAAACTTTTCATTACACCCCCGAACGTCATCATATCCTGTTGATTTAATGATCCCCCAGCCACGTCCCGTCCACACCCTGTCAGACTATTTGCCGTATCGCTGTGTCCCTGCGGGGGAAATGGCAGGCAGGAAGAGGCAAGGGAGGAAACCCATACCCCAGTCGAGCGTGGTGTGGTTTATCCTCCGAGATGCTTGTCACAATCGTGCTAGAGAAACTATATACACTGTGATTTTTTTACCTTTCTTCTCTCTCTCTCTCTCTCTCTCTCTCTCTCTCTCTCTCTCTCTCTCTCTCTCTCTCCTTCCCCCACTGTTTTTATCTTTTTAATTTGTTTTTCTTTTGTTCACATGTTTTTTTTCTCTCTTGTCTCCGAAGTTATACTACCTGTTTCTGTGAAACAATCATTCATTAATCGACATCTTTTGAAAAGCTAGCAATATTCGATTATTCATCTTTTAAGCCAGGGGACAAAGTTGTAACCAACTTATCAGATTAAATGGTTTGCTTTTTTTTTTTTTTTTTTCAAAGTGTAGTAGTGCAAAAGATCTTTTTCTTTCGCGCGCACGTGTGTGTGTGTGTGTGTGTGTGTGTGTGTGTGTGTGTGTGTGTGTGTGTGTGTGTGTGTGTGTGTGTGTAATCATAAACCCAAAGCAGCCCCTGGCTCTTGCTCATAGATCCCTTTCCTGAGATTCATGCCTGAATCGGCTGTGAAGTCAGAGATGAACTTCTGCTGCTAGTAACATGTAGCCTAGTACTATGTGTGGAAGGGAAACCAAACAAAAAAAAGATCCGACCAAGAGAGACATGGGCTCCGCCTGGTTTGACTTGCCCCAAACTCACCATCTGAAGGTAAACTTTCGGCAAAGCCCGAGCCTGGGCACATAATCGACAGAACTGGACGGATCTAATGAACTGTTCTTCTTTGAAGTGCCCCAGTGACTCTCCACGGAATTAAGGGAGAAGAAGAAGAAGAAGAAGAAGAAGAAGAAGAATGCCCATACGCGTCTTATGTATTGTATGATTAACCCCAGAATAACAATTCTAGACCCTTTGAGTTTTTTTTTTTTCCCCTTTTTTTTTTCATTCATAAGTACATTCTTGTCAATCGTAATTGAACAAGAGAAAAAAAGAAAAAGACGAAGAGAAATTTAATATCAAAGCATTTTTTTTATGATATCACGTTTCTGTCCAGCTAAAGACATGGAGGAAAAAAAATGGAGAAAGATTAAGAGAAAAAAAAAAAACAGAAAGAGAATAAAATACAGGAGACAAAAAAAACGTTAAAAAAGTGTATACTCAAACTCAAGAAGAAGGCTAAGAAGAGCAGAAACAATGGTAATAGCAACTCCAGTAACAATAGGGACAAAAACAACTAAAAGACTTAAAATAAGATGTGTTTGGAAAAAAAAAAGAGGAAAAACTATAAACAGCCATGACCTAAATCAGACAGAATGTAGTCATAATATCATCGGCCTCTGAAACCAAAACCCTTCATGAAGCCTGTTCTTTCACAGTGATGCCAAGGTTCCACAGGATAGTTTTGCAAGAGACAAGTTATGTCGTAAGCTTTGTTTTTCTTTCGTCTCCCTTTTCCATGTTGATGTTTTCTACCATTTGCTGGCACGTATATTCCAAGAGAACACGTTTATCGATCTCATCGCGCTTCTCTTTGTCTCTGATTCTCTCCTTATATGTGTTTCTCTGGGTTTATTTTGTGTTTTTTTTTCAATCGTTCTCTCCTGCATTGAATTTTTCCCCTTCTCAATTATTAGACATATGCAGTCAGTACTTTGCTGATCACTACATGACATCGTTCCCTTTTCCATAAGAAAACAGAAGGTTGACCCTGATCCGTTCAGGGGAATACTTGGCGTTTCTTATTTTCCGTGGTCTGACTATTTCGTTTTGTGACCAGGAGGCTGGGTGAGGGAGAGAACGCTGTCTTTCTATATGCCCAAATATGGTCAAACTTCTCCCACTGCGAGGAACGAGCAGGTTTGATGAAGGAGAGGATTTCGCAGTGATACCCTGGGTACTTGTACCTAGCATGTTAGTTCAGGCAGCGTAGTCCTGTGGATGGTATATTCTCTCACGGGCGAAGGATGGGGATGTGCGTGTGTTCGTGTTTTGCACGGGTGGCACAGAGTAA
>JADBJO010003066.1:145000-152500 GCA_016801955.1 Conus betulinus
TTGGAAGTCTTACCAGCTGGACTCTTCTGTCGCCTTGTCGAGCTACGTACGGTGGACCAGTCCACGTGGGAGGACAGGGGTGAGAGCTTTGGGAAAGGAGTACGAGACAATACCAGTGCCCTGCAGAAGGCCTTTGGCGGAAAATCAGGGGAAGACAATGCCTGTCTTTACATTGCAAACAGAACTACCTCTTCTCAGTTTTAAGGGTCAGGCATTTTTTTTTTTAAATTATCGCCTATTACCCCTCCTGAGGTACAGGCCGCCGACCAAGGACCTCCGGGCGTCCAGAAAATATAGGTCAGAGAAGAATCAAGTTTTTCTTTTGTGGCGTACATCAGAACAACGATAGAGATATCGACCCTCTGCCTCGCAGCGGACCGTTTCATACCTATGGATTTTTGTTTCTTTGTTTGTTTGTTTTTTTGGATTTTTTTTTTCTTCTAATTGAACTGTTTAGCTAAGTGGGGGGTGGGGCAAAAAATGGTGTTCACCATGCGCACCAGCGGCATCTGGCCCATGAAAACGGCAGGGTCACTTACTCTCGTTCTAACATAGATTACGTCCCTTGCATATTTAAGAAGATCGTGCATTGAGTCGACGCGGGCCCACGTAGAGTAAAAAAAAAAAAAATCACGACAGATCTTCCTACCAATCAGAAAATGTTACAATTGTTGGTGCATGGAGGAAATAGAAAAACACAAGTAATTGCTGAACATCATTCGAAATTATTTTCTTTCTGAGCTCCTGCGCTGAAAGACATACAACCAAAGGTCAGGCTTATGTCAAAGACCTTTGGCGAGAAGAATGGAACACTCAGACGGATACCAAAGTCTTCCACAGCCTTCCAACCTTACAATATTTGTTTTTTCCGTTGGTCACTGGCGGCCATTTGCACACACGCCATTTCCTTCTACCCCACTCGTATCTTTTCAAAGGTGGAGGATCTCCGTGGTGCGTTCCATGTGACGTACCATTTACCATAAAACATGTTCTTACAGAGTGTTGGGACTTAAATGATGTCAGACACAAACACTTTATAGCAGACTCAGTGAAAACCTTGTTCAGAGGGTGTCTCCCTTGATGTGATTTTTTCTGTAGTTTCTGAAAGAGATCGAAATTTTTCAACTGATCTACGATTTTAAGAGATAAATTTTTTCATCGAAATTCCTGCGTGTTTTAAAACAGTGTGTGTTGTGTGTGTGTGTGTGTGGTGTGTGTGTGTGTGAGTGTGTGGTGTGTGTGGTGTGTGTGTGTGTGTGTGTGTGTGTGTGTGTGTGTGTTTAACATATTTTTGAGAGTTGACTTAAACGAAATTGACAGCCCTCATATGTGCGGTCGGCTGAACTATAAGTATCTCTCTCTCTCTCTCTCTCTCTCTCCTCTCTCTCTCTCTCATCTCTCTCTCCTCTCTCTCTCTCTCCTCTCCTCTCTCTCTTAAAGACATGTTGTCTTGCTTGTATCAGAGATGGAACAGCATTTAAACGGTCAGAAGCTGAATTACAAACTTGGGGGTGTTTTAACTCACTAACTCTCTCTCTCTCTCTCTCTCTCTCTTCTCTCCTCTCTCTCTCTCTCTCTCTCTCTCTCTCTTCCTCTTTTTATGAATATGAATACACATGTCGTTGGTAGATGACTGGACGTAGGAAAAACTGTCGACATTCTTGTCCCAGAAGACAAATTGGATTTTGGATACAGTCTCCGGGCCACATCCGTAGCCAATATAATAATAATATACATGTACATATACAGACCAAACATACCCACAACATATAGGGCAGACAGACAGACAGAGATACTATGAAGTACGCCGTTTATAAGATGTCAAGACGCCTATGCATTAACAATCTCTCCTCTCTTCTCTCTCTCTCTCTCTCTTCTCTCTCTCTCTCTCCTCTCTCTCTCTCTCTCTCTCTCTCTCTCTGTAAACACACACCACACACACACACACACACACACACACACACACACACACACACACACACACACAGAGAGAGAGAGAGAGAGAGACCATTCCACACCAAAGCAGCACGAAACCAAAGGACCTTTAAGCATAAAAAAGGTCACATATGTAATGTCACCGTTTACCGGATCATCCCCGAGCCTAGACTGCACAGCACAGAAATGAAGGTACTCTGACCAATTTAGCCTGGGGAAGAGAGACATGGTGAAGCGTGGGGTATCATCTTCTGTTTTTCTTCAGGCTGACTAGAGCCTAGAAACCCATTTGTGAAGGAACACAATGTTTTGGTGGCAGAGGATGTGATCTTGCGCAACTGCATTCCGCGTGGAATGATATTCCCAACGTGAGCTCTTATGTGGGGTCAGGCACAACAGGATGGATTTTTTGTTTGTTTGTTTGTTTGTTTCTCCTAAATGAAGCAAATTATAACATCCATCCTTTTCTCTGGACTTTAAGGAAAGCCCTCTCCGATTTAGCTTAGGAGAATCTCCGAATGGCAGTCAAAACAACCTTGCGAAATGAGTAAATAAGAAACAATTTGCCTGCAACATAGATCAGAGAGGATATTTGGAGTGTGTGTGTGTGTGTGTGTGTGTGTGTGTGTGTGTGTGTGTGTGTGTGGAAAGAGAGACAGAGGGAGGGAGAAAAACAGAGAGAGAATGCGTGTTTGTATGAGTGCATGCGCGCGCGTGTGTGCGTGTATGCCCGTGCGTGCGTGCGTGCGTGCGTGCGTGCGTGTGTGCGTGTGTGTGTGTGTGTGGTGTGTGTGTGTGTGTGTGTGTGTGTGTGTGTAAATGTGCATGTGTGTGTGTGTGTGTGTGTGTGTGTGTGTGTGTGTGTGAGAGTGTGCGTGTGCGTGCATGTAAGTGTGTGTGTGCGTGCGTGTATATGTGCGGGCGCGCATGTGTGTGTGTGTGTCTGTCTGTCTGTTTCTGTGTCTGTGCAGCATCAATATTTTGCCACATATGACACGCTAGAGATCTATGGTTAAATGTTTTTGATATCGTTAATCTCGCAAGGATCAAATATGGATAGATCAGCTGGGCATCATGCGTTACCTAATTATTATTACTTTCTTTACAGTTATTATAATTACTATAATTACTATTGATATTATCATTCTCACTATTATTGTTATTATCATCATCATCATAATCAGTAGTAGTAGTAGTATTGTTATTATTATTATTATTACTACTACTTCATCATTATTATCACCATATCAGTATTACTATTATCATTATTATTACCAAGATTATTACCATTACTATAAGTATTAGCATCATTATTACCATTGTTATTACTGGTTGTGTATGAGACTGTTTTGCATTGTTTGACTTACTTGTCCAGTAGCTGGCTTAGGTGGTAGAAATGGTGTTTGATGTTTGTGCTTATGATACTTGGTGTGTGTGTGTGTGTGTGTGTGTGTGTGTGTGTGTGTGTGTGTGTGTGTGTGTGTAATGTGTCTTGTGTAAACTTAAGGACGGGCACCATTTTGTTTTCTTTCAAAAAAAAAAAAAAAGCGACTGAAAAGAATGGCGACGCATATGAATTTGATTGTTCACGAAAATTTACATCCCAATACTGTAATCAGTGAGGGGGGGGGGGGGGGGGGGGGGTATTAAATTAAAGAAAGAATAAGAACAACTCAATTGGAAAGCTTCGTTTATAAAATGTGATTGGTTCCAAAAAAGCAATGTATATATCCGGGGACTGTGAGGGTGGGGGGGGGTGGGGGGGGGGGGGGGGGGGGGGGGGGGGGGGGGGGGGGGGGAGGGGGGGGGGGGGGGGGAGCGTCAGCTGCAAATTAACTTTGGTATAGCTGGGGAGTAGGTTGTTTGAGCGCTTTATTTACTGGTTACGAACTGGTTACGAACCGTAACGGTTGAGATCGGAATCATTTTTCGTTAGTGGTCGTGATGCTTTCCTTCTTTCTTGTCTCTTTTTTTCGTCAGTTTGACTGCTGCTTCGTAAGACTTATTTTCATCTGATTCTTCATCCTTTTTTTCCCCCGTAAATTCGCCATCATCGACAAGCCGATCATCACAACGTGTTGGTACGTCATTGTATTCCTGAGATGAACTGTTTGAAAATAATGGTGAAACTGTGGATAAAGCGTTCTCTCCTTCTTGGAGCTAGATCTGAAATGTGTGTGAAGCTGTCTAACGCCATTAACTAAGATTAACGTTTGTTATTAGTCTTTGTCAACTCCCGGTTGTTTTTCCAATTATTTTGGTTTTCAGATTACCATCGTCTTTCTCTAATTACAACAACCGAAACTGTGACAATAACGATAATAATTGTAATAATAATAATGATTGTTTTATGGCGCTTAATCTTACATCATAACCCTAAGCGCTTACCAATTCATAAAAGGTTGAAGAAAACATAAATGAAACCAATAAGAAGATGATATTGGAATACGTACCATGCATCTACAAATAAGAATTCACATTCACACACACACACACACACACACACACACACACACACACACTCACACACACACACACATGATCCCACACACACTGTCGCACAACAGCATGCGTGCACCCCCCCCCCCACCCCCCCCCCCCCCCCCCCCCCCCCCCCCCCCCCCCCCCCCCACACACACACACACACACACACACACACCCACACATTAGTCGCAGAATCAATTTGATCGGCAAGGGAAGAGGAAGAGAAAGAACTGCTATTGATAGGTGAAGAGAGTTGTTTTTAAGAGATGCCTTGAAGGAAGACAGAGAAGTTTGAACTACGCAAAGACATTGGGAGTTTATTCCAAGAAACCGGACCCTGAACAGAAACAAAACGATCGCCATAGGTTTCAGTTCGCCATCGAGGGACAAGCAAACTGCTGCTTTTGTGCATTTTCATTCTGCCAGTCGATAACACATTGGGACGTTCGTCGTATTTTAGAGCAGCTCTGGCTTCGTTTCATTGAGATTTGTATGCTACGATTGTCTTTTCCTGAGCTATGTAGGTATACTTAGGTACGTAAATCATAAACTGAACCTAGGTAAGGTAGTTTACAAGTTTGTTTTAGTTTTCATACACGGTTGCCTCCGCAAGTTCTGGGTATGATTTATCTTGATATCAAGAAAGAAAAAACGCAACACATAAAATTTTTCAAGACACCAGCCACCGTCGAGAAGTGGTTAGCATCGTAGATTCCCACCTGGGGGGGGATCGTGTGTTCCATTTTGATCAGAACCATTAACTTTTGGAATTTTTTTCTGCTCCGATTAGCTCTTACCCACAGGCAACATAAACTAAAACGTCATCTTCAAGCCAAAATACAAAGAACACACACACACACACACACACACACACACACACACACACACACACACACACACACACACCACACACACACACACACACACACACACACACCACACACACCAGAGAGAGACACACACACACACACACACACACACACACACACACACACACACACCACACACACACACACACATTCTCTCTCTCTCTCTGCACACACATTCTCTCTCTCTCTCTCTCTCTCTCTCTCTCTCTCTCTCTCTCTCTCTCTCTCTCTCTCTCTGTATGCTTTTACGATCCTCTTGGAGATATTACAACACAGCGTAGAATTATAAATCCGACATTTCGATACGCATCAAAAATTACACTGACAACTTGAACGATGTTGTGTCTCCAGCATTACACAACACATACTTTTGTATGCATGTGCTTCTTTCCTCAGGATCAAAATCGCACACGAAAAAAAAAAAATCTGCATTCAAATTTTGTAGGGTTTCATCGAATTAAAGACTACTAACTCAAACATTAAACAAGCTGGGCAGTGTTCTAACATTATGACACAAACATCGGTACCATCTCCCAAGTATGACATTTCTTCCTCTCCTCTACCGAAGAGACAAAACCTAAGAAATGGAGATGTTCCACACAATGTGTATCACTTGAAGGAAAACGCTGATGTCAACAGTGTCTTTCTTCATTTCTCCATTATTTCTTTCACCTCTCTAGAGATCCTGACTGTCTGCGGGTCTCCAGTGTTTCAGTGTAACGAGTCTGATACTCTGACATCGTCTGCTTCCCATGGTCCCACGACTCCTTGCCCTCAGAATACTCTCTCTTTCTCTCTCTCTCTCTCTCTCTCTCTCTCTCTCTCTCTCTCTCTCTCTCTCTCTCTCTATATCTATCTATCTGTCTGTGTGTGCGTGTGTGTGTGTGTGTGTGTGTGTGGTGTGTGTGTGTGTGTGTGTGTGTGTGTGTGTGTGTGTGTGTGTGTGAATGTACATCTAAGAATCTCTAAGAGTGATTATAACAGAGCGTAGATTGATTAATGCAACATTTCACTATGCAACGAAAATTGAACTGACAGTTTCAACTTTTTTGTTGTTGTTTATCCAGCCTTACACAATACATACCTTTTGAGTATGTACTAACTTCTATCCCCACAATCAAAATCGCTCACTAAATCTGCATTGATTTATAGACGACTATTGCCTGTGCAATCTTCAATACGGCTGGGCAATATTCTAACATGATGACAAACATCTTAAACATCTCTCATGCATGTCATTCCCTCTCTTCTGCGGAAGGCCAAAGTCAGAAACAGGAGATGTCCTACACAACTGTACCTCACGTGAAGGAAGAGCTGTTGCCAGTGGTGTTTTTTCTTTATTTTTCATCATTTCTTTCTCCTCTCTCGGTGATTCTGAAGGTCTGTAGGTCTCTAGGTTTCACGATAAGCGAGTCTGATACTCTGACATTTTCTACTCTCCCTGGTCCCACGATTTCTTGCCCTCAGAATACCCAGGGCTTTGCGTCATGGGTTTTATAACTGTCCTGCGGACAGGTGCTTTGACATTTCATTATTATGTACTTCAGTGGCTGAGTGATGCCGTTTGCCCTCATTTTTTTTTTCTGTTCCTCTTTAGAAGGCAAAAACATCCCGCCTGATGTGTCTTTGAACCAAGTCACACAGTCAGTCAGATGACAAGCAATACTGTAATACACCGGCAGTCAATCAGGGTCTGTTCTTTTTTGAACAGTATGGTGGTGGTGGTGGTGGTGGTGGTAGTGGCGGCAGTGTTTGTGCTCTGTGTGTGTGTGTGTGTGTGTGTGTGTGTGTGTGTGTGTGTGTGTGTGTGTGTGTGTGTGTGTGTGTGTGTGTGTGTGTGTGTGTGTGTGTCTGTCTGTCTGTCTGTCTGTCTGTCTGTGTGTCTGTGTGTCTGTGTGCTGTGCGTGCACGCAAGCGCGAGTGTGTATGGTGGTTTGATTTGGTTTAATTTCTTCTTGCCTCACCTTATTTTTCACCGCACCCAGTTCGTCTTTAATACTATGGAAATGACACGCTGCAGACTGCGCATGCAATGTAGGGAGGAGGAGAGAGGGGGGGGAGGGAGATGGAGACAGAGGGATGTACACACACACACACACACACACACACACACACACACACACACACACACACACACACACACACTCACACACACACACACACACACACACACACACACACACACACACCACACACACACACACACACACAC
>JADBJO010003066.1:165000-170000 GCA_016801955.1 Conus betulinus
GATGCAATGCGTCTATCTTGATATGATCTCCTCTAACATTTGATGCAACGTGTCTTTCTTGATATGATCTCCTCTAACATTTGATGCAACATGTCTTTCTTGATATGATCTAAGCTAACATTTGATGCAATGTGTCTACCTTGACATGATGATCTACCCTAACATTTGATGCAGTGTGTCTCATTTGATGCAATGTTCACCTAGAATATCATTCATCATGTCTTTTATCAACGTTCAGCACAAAAACACAGAAACTGAGCTCAATATATAGGAAAGCTTTTAAAGGCGGGGGAAAAGGGAACACAGGGACTGTGTATATGACGTAAAGCTGTTTGTATTTGATGCTGGATCTACTTTGCATTTATATTCAACATGACCATTAGACCGTCCACTTTGAAGTCATGCATGCACACACTTGCGCACTCCTGTTCGTTCGTTCGTTTGACCGTCGAGTCGACGAGAACCACTTTAGTCATCTTGGGGTCAAAGGGGGGGAGGGGGCCGGGGGAGGGGAGGAAGGAGGGGGGGAGGAGGGGGAGACGATTTGTTGACACGCAGGTGGCTGATCAAGTCGATGCGTGCACGCAATGTGCAATGACAGCTTGGACAGGGAATGTGGGAGACCTCTTGATTGCTGGTGCGGGAATTCCATGCCTATATCTTTTTGTTGCGCTGCAGCTGTCCTCCTTTCTTCACATAAACTGGACTCCTTTTTGTGGATATAGTGCCATTAATATGTATGTGTATATGTCCCACTACTTAATTGTTCAGCATTATATATATATATATATATATATATATATATGTATATATATAATATATATATATGTGTGTGTGTGTGTGTGTGTGTGTGTGTGTGTGTGTGTGTGTGTGTGTTTTAGTTTTGGTTTTAGTAGAGAGAGAGAGAGAGAGAGAGGGGGGTGCTTAACTGTTTTTTTGTTTGTTTGTTTGCTTGTTTTCAAATACAGACAGAAGTGGAGGTGTTTTTAAAAGGTCATGAAATGCTAACATTTGCTGAATTCTGGCTTTATCAGGCAAAGCTGCAATGGACTTTGATAGTGTGTGAATGTCAGGTGCAGAGGGGGTCTCTTTCTGAAAGGAGGTGTCCCTTGATTTTTTTTTTTTCAAAAGGTGTGGACAAACACCCAGCCATGTCGCTGGAGGCATACTGGGAATGGTTTAAGTGGCTGAGGTGGCCGGAGGAATTTTTTTCTCAGTTTGTCTTTCCTCTCGTAGTTCACGTCCTTGTTTTCCTTTCTTCGTGTTCCCCCCCCCCCCCCCCCCCCCCCCCCCCCCCCCCCCCCCCCCGCTTTCTTATCGTATTCTCTATTTAGATTCGGAGAGGAAAAAGATACACCCGAATTTGTGCGAGTGGGACCCAAACAAACAGCTGGGAGCAATTCTGCACCACGCTCGGAAGCCTGCTCTGTGCTTACGAAGGGTGCAGACACGCACAGGGCCTTCCATTAAGACGTCAAGTGACACAGCTGGTCAATGGCATCTGCTAGGGAGCAGTTATGCCCCTTGACGTCTCATGTCCCTTCACGTTTTAAGTCGGTGTAAATAAAGGTTAGGGAGTTCGTAACTGTGTTGATCGTGAAATTAGAAAATGATAACCATGTGTCTGCAGATACGTATGACACAGAGAAAGCAGATGTAAGGACTTGTCTAAACGCAGAGGGAAAAAAAAAAAAAAATTAGTTCAGATCAAAGAATCCCATCTTTTCTTTCTGTCGGTGATGTACTATAATTTTCTGCCTGCCTGCCTGCCTGCCTGTCTATCTGTCAGTCTGCATCTCTCTGTCTCTGTCTCTGTCTCTCTTTTTACCATTTATTTTTTGGACCATCTGCTTGGAAGTCCTTTCTTAAATCTGTTGAAGCATACAAGTCACTGCTCTCTCTCTCTCTCTCTCTCTCTCTCTCTCTCTCTCTCTCCTCTCTCTCTCTCTGTGTGTGTGTGTGTGTGTGTGTGTGTGTGTGTTCGTCATTGCTAAACTATTTCTTTAGATGGTATATATATTTTTAGGGGCTCGAGAACCGTCTAGAATGCGATTGCGTATGGCAATGTTTTCTTTGTTGTTTTATTTGTGAATGAGTCTTTGAATCCAGGTACGCTGGGGACGGGTGGAGATGGTGGCAGCGGATGCTGGGCGAGATGTGAGTGTAGGCACAGGGATGGCCGTACGGTTCTGGAAGATGGAGGCGTTTCATGGTGTGACTGACGGGTTTACACTTTGCCTGGTTTTTCTCCTTCGGTTTATTTTTTTTTTTTTTCTGTCTATACCTCTTTTTTTCCCCTCTGATTTGTTTATTTATTGCATGCATTTGTATTTGTGCCCAGTGTATTTGCAGTTTGCATTTATTGTTCGTTTGACAATCCTCTCTGGATAAAATTTCGTTTGCTCGTTGGTTCCTTCCTTCTCTTTCTTTCGCATGCGTGTGTGTGTGTGTGTGTGTGTGTGTGTGTGTGTGTGTGTGTGTGTGTGTGTGTGTGTGTGTGTGTGTGTGCTCGTGCGCGCGGTCGCGCGTATGTTGTGTGTATGCGCGCGCGCGTGCGTATATGCGTGTATTATTGCCATATTGCTATCCATATGCACTATGCCAATGCGTTTGTATTTCAGTCTAGAACCCTAATTCTCCAGTCCTGTTTGGTCTTTTTTTTCATATCCAAACAACGGAGTAATAGAGCGGGAATAGGAGGAGACAGTGGGAACACCACTGCCAAAAATATCCAATGTAAAGATGACAGTGAAGTCCCCATATGTAACACCCCTCTTGAATATTTCTCTTCATTTATGATAACAGTGGTAGATGGCACCCTCTGCGTGTGTGTGTGTGTGTGTGTGTGTGTGTGTGTGTGTGTGTGGTTGAAATAAGACCTTTGCGAATGGATTACAAATTTACATGTACGTGAAGATCTCTCTGTCCCTCTCTCTCTCTCCCTCTCTCTCTCTCTCTCGTTCTCTCTCTCTCTCTCTCTCTCTCTCTCTCTCTCTGTCTCTCTCTCTCTCTCTATCTCTCTCTCTCTGATGATGATGATGATACTAGTTTGGTGTCAAATGCTTTTAAATCTTATTTCTGTGTAGGATTATGATATGCAACGCGCGCGTGTGCGTGCGTGCCTGCGTGCCTGCGTGTGTGTGTGTGTGTGTGTGACAAATATTCTAGTGTGCATTTTTTTTCCAATGCTAAGACGAATCACCACTGTTTTTGATGTAATTGGTTCAATGTTGTGTAACAGTGTTCTGTATTCATATCCTTAGTTCCTGACAAGGCCAGATGGAATCAAGCATTTGCTTGCTTATCTGAAATAAAGATAATCAATCGATCAATCAATCAGCCAATCAATCTCTCTCTCTGTCTCTGTCAAAATAAAGATAATCAATCGATCAATCAATCAGCCTCAATCTCTCTCTCTCTCTCTCTCTCTCTCTCTCGTTGAAACAAGACCTTGTAAATGGATTACAACAGTCATAAAGAATAAAGATAAGCCATAACTGATAACTCGAGATTATGTGTCTTTCCACAGAAACCTTGGCGAAGAAACAAACACAAACACCACACCACTGTAGAATGTAATCATGTTTTTTCGTTAAAGTCTTCACTTCCTAGGCCTGGGGGTATCTCAGGATGTCAGCCTCCTGTTTCAGATCCATGACTGACGTCCTCACGTCCAAGTTGTCTGCTTCACCTTTGTGGGTGCGAAGTCACCATGCCGTCCTTAAAATGATCATAGCTTCCTCAGTTTTAAGTAACTTACACCAACCTTGATGCGCTCCTTGATCATTGCCGCATTAATTTCTCTATGCCTGTGAGACGTGGACTTTGACAGGAGTATCTGAGAGAAAGATTTAGGCATTAAAGATAAGATGCTTCCGAAAAGATCCTTGGCATCTCATACAAAGACCACATGACCAACTTGGAGGTCCATACCAGAGTAAGGCAAGTCATTGGATCATACGAAGACCTGCTGTCCACAGCGAAAAGAAGGAAAATGAGATGGTATGGTCGTGTATCATAATCAACACGACTTGCCAAAACCGTTCTACATGGAGCAGTGCGAGAAGCCAGAAGGATAGGAAGACAGAAAGAGATGGCAGGACAACATCAGTGAATGCACTGGCCTCACACTCAGCAACTGCCTAAGAGCGTCCGAGAACCGGGGTGAGTGAAGGCAGCTTGTTGCGAAGTCTTCTGTGGCGTCCGAATGGTCTTCAAGACTCCGGGACAGGTAGGCCTAATAGGTGACACCAGCATTTATATCTCTGTCAGAACATGATTCCGTCACATGCTGTCTAATTTTTTTTTTAGGAATTTTGATCATAAATAAAGTAAAAACAAACAATTAACAAAGTCGCGTCCGTTCATGCAAATATATCCCATTGCAGTTCGATATGGTAGTCGTGCGCGCGCGCGCGCGCGTGTGTGTGTGTGTGTGTGTGTGTGTGTGTATGTGTGTGTGTGTGTGTGTGTGTGTGTGTGTGTGTGTGTGTGTGTGTGTGTGTGTGTGTTGGGAGAGGGGGGCGTTGTTTGGAAGGAGATGGGTACCGGGTGAGGTGGTGGGTGGGGGAAGGGGAAGGGGGGGGGGGGGGGGAGAGAGAGAGACTTTTTACATAGTGAAGTTGTGTTAGGGGTCGTTTATGAAACAACCTCAAACCAAACCTGCGTATGTACAGCACAATAAAAAGAGGAGCTTTCCCGAGGCTTCAGATTTACAGCTTGGTTTTGTTTGTTTGTTTGTTTGTTTTTGTTTTTCCTGCTTTCAGCTCCTCCAATGTCTAGAGGTTCTTTTCCGGTTCTGGGTGACAGGATCTACACCTTCACCGAAGTGGCACACCCCCTTCCCTCCCCATTCACACCTCCCCCCCCCCCCACCCCCCCACCCCCCCCCCCCCAACTCATACACCCTCACCTTCACCCCTTCCGTTCATTGGCCTAACCTGTGGACAAAAATAAAATCAAAGTGCTGATTGTGGCAAGGCTCCGCAAATAAAGGAAGG